>JAOTON010000996.1:105000-287500 GCA_034440635.1 Lepas anatifera | reverse complement strand
CTGCAGAGCTGCAGCCAGCCGCAGCGCGCGCTAACGCCGGCCTGCAGCCCGCCCCGGCCCGGCCCGGCCGGCAATTGTCTCTAATGGTATCGGCCCGCCGGCAGACGACACAAAGGGGCAGAGGCGGCGCTGGCGCTGGCCGCCGCACCCTGGTGGTTATAAGGGCGCGGTGAGAGCCGCCACTGAGCTGGAGCAGGACAGGTGCTGGAGTGTCAACAAGATAGGCACAATCTATCCCCACCTGGAGCCCAACGTTAGCCGTCTAAAATGCCAGGGTCTTCTCCAGCCTCAAAACAAGTCACGTGCAAAACAGGCTAGCTTTACCCTCCACCATGCCCAGATTAGCCCTGGCTCGATGAAGCTCAATCGTTTTAAAATGTATCTTTGCAGTATGAAATACACCAATGTCTGTTGCATTTTAAAAATATATTAAACACATATACATCCCGCTCAACGCTTGGTGTGCTCTTTGAAACGTGGCTGGATTGGAACTCATCCTAAGCATTCTAAAACAAAAAACCAAAGAACGTGCGATTAGGTGGAAGCAGCCTCGGCCAGGGCCGGATTGCATCCACTTCAGACTGCACACGTTCAGAATGCTGTGCAGTGGTCTGAGCTCTCACCAGGGCGGCGCCGGCAGCGTGGCGGCGGTGCGTCGGAGCAGGCCAGGCCGCCAGTGTGTTGAGGCGGGATGGGCCGGGGCCGTCTCCCGCCAGGCCCGTCTCACCGCCGATCCCTCCGCTGATATGCAAAGCAGCGGGCATTGTGATCGGGGAGCCGTCGGCACCTCATCCCACAGGGCGGTGGGGCTGTGCGACGGCGTGACGCCCTCCGCTCCCACCGCTCTCCGGACACATCTACTCAGTGTATACCGGACCCAAGTGTAGATGGCACGATTCGCCGACGGTGGACGGGGTGAGAGGCCAGTAGGTAGAACCAGTGACCTCAGCTGTGCGAGACGAGGCAGGGCGGCACTATCCCCGGTCAATCATGTCACGGGAGGTGTGGGACCAAATTGCAATTCGCTTAATGCTTTCCTACATACTGATAAGGGCCCAATAGAGAAGTACTGGAAGAAAAAGGAGAATAACAGGAAGATGATAAGAGCTGATTGGCAGATAACTATCCTACATATTTTCTAGGGTAGTGAAATCGGTCAGAAGTTGACCAATACAGAGGTCTTTCCAAGAGTGCAGCTGAACGGATGCGTTACAGTGCATTTCCACCTGTTTTACATTCGACTCAAAGACCGACCGAGGTACGCTGAATCCTGAACTATTGGATTGTATCCTGGGAAAATCTTCCCGTCCGTTTAAAAAGGACATATGCAATGAGTGCAAAACTTGTTACCTATTCAAGGTAAAAACCTTTGTTTGACAGAAAAACCCTGAGATTTCAACCATATCCTCAAAAATCAATCAGAATGTATTGTTTTAGCTCTTACCCCGGCTGCAAGTTTTTTTGCATCCCGTGCGGTCAAATACAATGTCCTGCAACAGCAAGCGGTGAAGGCAGCCGGGCACCGAAGTATGTAGGTATCAGCTCAATGTCACTACGAAGGAGCATGCCTGACAGGTTCTGCTTCTGTTCATAGTTGTTGTCTGTGAGAAGAACTTCTCGGCTGTGCACACTTAGAGATCGAACAAATTTTCTTTCAGGAAAAGTCAAAAGAAACCCTTCAGAAGGCTAAGGATTATGCTGTTATGATGACCAAACGCAGCACCAAACTAGCCGAAATCAGAAAGAAGGCAAATATATTCATCCAATGACGGTTACTGTGACACACTGTGTAAATTCGTTTTATGCGTTCAAGCCAGGGGCGTAGCCAGGATTTCGCTCAGGGAGGGGCGGCGCCCCGAAAAGGGCCCCTGCGACAGCGCCAAAAGGGCCCTGATGGGTAAAAAGGGCCCTGCTTGTTACAGAATAGAGTGCTGAAGAGGGCTATAGAGGGCCCTGTCTGATATAAAACGCCAAATTTGGCCACAGAGCATAGTGCGGGCGAAACGCGCTTCGCGCGGCTCGTGTCCTCAGGGGGCCCTTCGGGCCCTCAGGGGCGGGGGGGCGGCTGTCCCTGCCGCCCCCTGCCTGCCCTTGGCTACGCCCCTGGTTCAAGCCGGATGACACCCGCCAAAATAAAACCAACATTTAAAACTGATATGATACATAGAACGGAAAACGACTTTTCCTTCATGTACTGATCACACATATACAAAATGATAAAAAGAATAAAAGAATAGAGGAATGTATAGATCGCCTTGCCAGGAGTGAGCATGCTTAAGAAGATGAACATTACTGGAAAAAGGATCAATATGGATAAAAGTCCTTTTCACAGCTATACAAAGCTTTGCGGGCGAACAATTGGATTCAGATGTCTCTCAAATATGTATCTTATCCATTCATTTTACAAGGAAGTTGGGCCTCCCTGAAGATGAAGATTGACCGCTGTCAAAGATGACGCTAAATAAGCCTATGGGCGAAGACTAGGATGAGGAGGGGGATTTTGAGTACCCTAGAGATATTGTATCACGGTGTTTGTGCCAGTTCATCCGGTACCCAACCCTTCCTCCTGATTGAGAATAGATCCCCAGCCTTGAATCATTCAGTCTTCGAACAGACAGACGACAACATACACAGACAACGAAGAGATGAGGCAACTGTTGGTTCAAGAATCCTTTTATTTCGTCCACCGCTTCCGCAGAAGTGCAGCAGGTAAGTGCGACACCGCAGCCCACCAGGGTTTCACACACGGTGAACAACCTGTCGGGTGTCTCCACCGCCATAAGAATATGTGCTATTTCTGCACTGCGCATCCGACGAATGTCCAAGAAAGGGGTGATATGGACCTGCTGCGGACCACTATACCCTCATGATGTTGCGTCCAATCAACTAAGGGTTCACCACCCAAACAATTACCAGCACGATGAAGGGAAGCAAACTTAAGCCTAGTTATTTTGGGAACTAACAATTGAAGATACATGTCACCTATCGTCGATAAAATACTGGCCAGAGATCAGATACGTGCCTGCGTTTAAAACTGCATCGCAGGGCTGGCAGTTCCCCGAATCCCTCCTAAAGAAACGGTACACAAACCAAAACCCATCATAGGCTACAGTTTACCACTCAAACACGTAGTCAGCGACGTTCCGAATCCCTCCTCGAGAGACGGTAGATAAGCCAGCAGCCTGAGGGTCGCAGTTTGACCCTGGCGCTGCCGCGTATTTTCAGACAGGCTGGTGCGGCGGCGCCGTGCAGGCCCGCTGCAGCGCCGCCGCGCGGGCGTGAGTCCACCCGGGGACTGCATCTCGGCAGCCGCAGCACCATCCAGGGACTGCACACACCACACCACACCACACCACACCACGCCACACCACACCACACCACACCACGCCACACCACACCACACCACACCACACACCACACCACACACCACACCACACCACACCACACCACACACCACACACCACACCACACCACACCACACACCACCACACACCACCACACCATACCACACCACCCCACACCACACACCACACACCACACCACACCACACCACACCACACACCACACACCACCACACCATACCACACCACCACACACCACACCACACCACACCACACCACCACACACCACCACACCACACCACACACCACACCACACCACCACACAGCACACCACACCACACCACACCACACACCACCACACACCACCACACCACACCACCACACCACCACACCACCACACCACCACACCACACCACACCACACCACCCAGCACTGCGGTCAAAACAGCTTCACAGACCACGCAGTCATTGCCGTAGCTAGGATTCAGTCAGGTTGGGGAGGTCTAACAGCCGTCTGAATGGCAGAGGGGTGGCGGAGGCACGCCGATCATCCCATTTAGGACATCGGGAAGCCAATCCCCTAATTCTATCCCTCATCATATTTTGACCATAATTTCCGTGAATTAAAATATGTTGCGCCTTTAAAGCTCTTTTAGTTCAATGTCCAGATCCATTCTTTCCAATCAGGCAAAAAACTTGCAAATTTTATGTCACCAGATATGTAACCCAGCCTAGGCAGCATATGCTTGGGTTACATACTAGTGCGAATTGAGGTTTAAACAGACTGCTAGAGAGAATACAAATCATACATTTTCTGGAGCGGAGGCCTATTTTTGCCCCGAGACAGAAAATTTCGCCAAAATAAATGGAAATGTTTAGGCACAGTCATCCCCAACGTTGCAGTGAAGAAAAGTAACCAGACTGTGATGTCGTAATGTCATAAATTAAAGCGCCCATTTGCACCTTAATGGAAACAACTCTCAGTTTTGAGGGAAATCAAGACAGAGAATGAAATGATTAGATCTTCTATTTTCCCGCGCGTTTCCCCAGCTCCATTAGTACGATTCGACTCTTTCTAAACTCTGTTTTGCGAAAAGTATTTGAAGCCGACCTATTTTACACGATTTTGATTTGTGATTCCAAATGCGACGCATCAAATCAGCGAGTATGAGCCAGTATGAACACCACAAACCCCTCCGCTCTGACAGACCTGTAACCTACACTACGGTACTCATGACCAAGATACGGGAGCCCTCCAGAACAACACTCAATATTCACCAGCCTTGCATTAGGGGCGAATACGTTTTGCGAAAATAATTTTTTGGGAAAATACTTTTAGCGAAAAGTATTTGATGCCGACCTATTTTACACGATTTTGATTTGTGACTCCAAATGCGACATATCATATTATATCATGGACCCCGCTTTAGGGGGATCCCCTAGATTTCTAAGACAAGCTTGTGGCCAGCAGGGGGGCTCTCTTGGCTGCGATTCTGGGCGCCCTGAGACCAACACTCGGTGTACCGTCCAACCCGAGTGTAGTGCTCAGTGGAGCCAAGTAGGTACACGCGAGGACGTTAAGGCTGGTGCGGATGTAGAAGACCAGATGCAAAATCAGCCTTAAATGCTGTATATTAGTCCAGTCTACTGATTAAAAAATCACGCGGTATCACCCGTCACAAGTTAGGACTCGGTTTGCTCGGCGACGACGACGTACGAACGTGTCGGAGAGAAGATCACAAACCGAGCATTAAAACACTTCGACCGATCCCGAGGGAAGCTGTGAGCCCGCAGCTTCAACAATCACTTCCGTCTCACAATGAATCCATGTTTCTACCAAATGCACAGACAGGCACCCGTTGCTGGGCATGCCAGAAACTTGTACGTGGATCTTTTGGTCCCACTTTGAATTGGTTAAAAAGCGTGTTCGCGGTAATTCTTGATAGTGGCCACCATAACAAACAAACAAAAAAAAAACAATTAAGTGGATGTAAGCTCCAAAGAAGTGTGCCACTATGGGGTTCAGCATGCTCAAAGTCTACCAACTGCACGCAGTTTCGACTCCCGTTGCTTGCCAAGAGATGCCATGGATGCCGATTGTGGCCCCTATGTTCCATTGTTGTTACCTGTCATTGATGCTCCAACATCCTCAGTGTGTTTTTTACAGCATAGCTGCTACACGTCTCCAGCTCTACCAATCACACTTTCACACGCTTCGTGTCGGCGTTCGCACACACACAGTCCACTTCTCGCTCGCCCGTGAGCGCACGCCGCGAGCACCCTCCACGTCCAGGATCGCAAACGGACTGAAGTCCAGCCGCCAGCTGAGCTTCACTGACCCGTTGTTTGGCGGCGCCACTGTACAGGGGCGGTGGAACACGCAGCGATGGCGGGACGGGCCATCAGGGGCGTCCTCAGAGGCACCACAATGGAAGTGCGTCGCTGGTCAATGTTCGCGACGTATTGGGTCAAGCAGCACAAGTTAAATGTTGATCAGGTTGTCGAGTTATAGGCATCAATGGCGTCGCCGGGTTGTCAGCTCTCAGAGGGCGGACGGGGAGCCGGGTTCAGCACGCTGTCAGCGGCTCTCGCGGCGAGGTGCCGTTTGCATGATTGGAGCCAGTTATCTGGGGAGCGCGGGCCACGGTGGCCGCCCTCAGAGCGGCAGGCGAGATTGCCGACCAGAACTGGAGATGCCACTTTTTCGAAACACAGCTGGTCAGCCCAAATCAATAACGTAAACCGGTATCGGTGGAAAGTCCAGATTTAAGGGGAGGGGGGCACGGACTTTTCAACCCATGAATTTCTAGTCAGCGCCATAGGCTTAGCGTTAAAATGTATAATTTAATGGGGACGTGGTGCCCCGGTGGCCCCTAGTTCCACCGCCCATGGCCCAAACTTATTTTTTGCCCGGCAAAACCACCGGTTTTTGCCTTAAAGGGAATGTGGCACCTTCGTGGAATCCTGGAATTTAGTGTAATTAGGCGTACTTTTAGCCGAAAATAATGAAACCACTCATGATTTCACTGAAAAATTTTCAATAAACTCAATATTTTGATTTTTAAAATACTTCTCTAGGAAAAGAAATGCATATCTACCTGTGGCTGATGCCATGATCTGGCAACCACTACCATACTCGAAACGCTTCAAGGGCTTCATTGGCTGATGCTCACCGTGACGTCAGCATATGTCGTCACACCAACAGCCATGAAAACTGTGGCATGCTGCTAAGGGTACATGAGGGGTGCATTGCACGTAGGTTTTACCTTTTTCTGCGGAAATCTCGAGTTTCAAGACAAATAATAGGTATATTGAGTACCGGGTTTTGCGACTTGCTTTACAACTTGGCTATCTCAGTTAAAATCACGGTATGAAGGTGCCACATTCCCTTTTAACGCTGTGAATCGACCTTCATGCGAGTCTATGAACAAGGTTTGGTATTTCATTGATTATTAACTGGCCCCGGGTTTAAGTACAACCCCACTTTTTTCATCATTTTCTCTTAAAATTTGGCTAGGTATTCAGGTCAGGTACAGGTATGTACCAATACTTAGCGCAAATAAAGAAGGTTATGATATAAACTATAATTGGCCCCACACAACATTTGTTCGGATTTATATGTGATAGGTCATTACAGACAACCTCCATTGAAATGATGGGAAATCAAAATGAGCTTTAGTAAGTATGATGGATAATAACATCATTCGACTCCATTAACAAATTTATTGACTTAAAGGTCACCTTAGTCAAATAACATTTGTTTTCTCTATAATTTGAATAAACGATGATAACTTTTTTTCACCAAAGTTTTATAGTACGGAAGTCAAAATATACAATGACTATACCAGGTCAAGTTTCAGACCGTTACTCGTCAGGTCAATTCTTAAATTGACTGGCATAATATCATATATCATTCGATTCGTATTGACGAGAGGATTGCAATGGTGCATAAATATGGCTGTATCTTTTGTTAAGCTATTAGCGAAAATAAAGCCCTATGTGGGTGGCTATGGACATTCCCAAGAATATGCCCAATATTAGTGACCGAGCCAGGCTTACCGACACGAAAATGAATGCCACTGTAATGAAACACATCTCAAGAGCTTCGAATGGTGTTAGAAAAATGTTTCAGCTATCATAGTTGAGATAAGAGGTTTGTACACCTCATATTAGCGATTTTGACCTATTTTGACCTCGGTGATCTTATATTGACCGACAAGAAAATACCGAAGTATTTCGATATCATTTTCGAAGAGCTTGATGCCGTTTCGCGCTTTTCAGCTCTCTAGTTTGAGATCGTGGGGTCTTGCACCAGGGCGAAGGTGGCTCGACCGCCACCGGGGCGGGTTAAAAGTGTTAGGTACTTTCATAACGTCACAAATTGGTAGAGAAGAGATATTTCTGTTTTTAACGTATGAAAGTGGGGGATATTTTTTCTTGATTTTAAGACCTTTTTTGTTCTTAAATTGGTCTCTTTAGAGTTTCGACAAAGTGGTCCATTCCCTTTTAAAGGGAATGTTGCACCTTCATCATGGGATTTGAACTGAGATAGTCATGTTAAGGAACATGCGGAGAAACAAATTGATATATATATATATTTCATTTGTCCCAGAACTTAATTTCGCGGGGAAAAATGTACAATTCGTTTCCTATCAACCCGGTTGAATGTTCGTGCGTTGAGGCGACCTAAGGTGAGAGGAAAGTGACTCAAGCCACGCTGCGGGTGCGGCGTGGTCAACTTTTCTTGCTTGGACATATTTAAAGGGAAGGTGGCACCTTGCTGTAATTCCAGTCTCTGTTGGTTTTAGGGGCCATCAATGTTGAAGATAATGGGGTTGGCCTTATTTCGGCTAAGAATGGCTAAAAAGCCTAATATTTCGTTTTTCCTCTGTTATAAATAAAAAGTCTCCAAATTACTGTGACGCCAAATCAGCGTGTCAGCTAGTAATACTTGGTGTCAATGTTCATAGGCGGATCCAGGGGGCAAGGGGGGGCACGTGCCCCCCGATCGACCCTCGGCGCCCCCTGAAAGGTCGATGGCGCCCCCCTGAAATATCGCTTCCCACCCCCCCCAGGATGCGAAAGTCAGCGCCCACCGATAGGATTTGGCGCCCACCTGATAGCTTTTGCCGGTCATAAGTGGCGCCCCCTGGTCCGGATGGCACCCCTCCGGGAAGGTGCCCCCCCCCGATCGGCAATCCTGGATCCGCCTATGTCAATGTTAACCAGTTTATTGGCCCCAAACAAAGAAAACACACACAAATGATGCATTTTATAGCTAAGAGAAGTTACCATTAGGAATTAAAGTAAAATCGGACAATTTCTTCCATTTTTCTTGATTTGTTGAAGTATATTTCACGTTTCAAACTAGTCGATAAAGCAACACATACGAATTGATAATCGACAGTGCTAAAGTCATGTTTAGCACTTGGGATTTAAAGATACCCGATACCCAAGCAAGGAAGATGTGCCCACGCCACACGCACAACCAGGCTTGAGCATGACGTCACTTTCCTCAGATCACCTCATGTCACGTGACCAGACTGGGAAGGACCGGGTCAGTAGAGGGTGAATTTCTACCTTTTTTCTTCGCGCACGGTAAATTCCGGGTTAAATGAAATTTCAAACTAGTGGTTTCTCGGCAAGCTCTGTCACATGATTTTTTAAGTTCAAACCCCATTTTGAAGGTGCCACATTCTCTTTTAATCCATCTGCTAAGCATGATTTTGGCATTGTCGATTATAAATGCGTATGATATGCTGCATCGACTAGTTTGAAACGTGAAATAAATTTTAATTGATCAATGCCACTTTACTTCCTAATGGTAGCCTATCAAAACGAGAAATGATTAATTTTCGTCTGTTTTTTTACGCAAGTCAAACAGTTTCAATTTGATTTGTCGCGACGTATTGCCAGCCCATACGACGACTTGACGTCACGCGAAATTCGATTCCTTTTAATGCCAACAAAGGAAAAATGAAATATTATGCTTATTAGCCATTTTTTGCAAAAATAGGACCAAATCCATTATTTTAAACATTCATTACCCATGAAACCACTGCAGTCCGGAATTGCATCAAGGTGCCACATTCCCTTTAGGTTCCAGTTGAAGCCGTGCTAGGAGGAGTGGGTGCTATGGAGGAGGATGCGAACACAAACAGGCCAAAATGGCAGTTTGACCGGCAGACGGCAGAGAAACTCCGATCTTGCCGATTTAGCTGGGGAAAATCTCGAGGAACGAGAAGACGGAATATGCTGTTCAAATACTGACACTGGTACCCATCGAGGTGCAATCATCCCTTCAGTATGACAAGGCATTGCAATCTGGTGGCTCCCCCAGTGGCGGATCTAGCCGGTCGGTTTGGCAGGGGCAAACCAAAGTGAAAAGTCTAAAAGCAAAAAAAAACATGACGACGTGACAGCTGTGCCACAATATCACTTGCCGGTAGGATTTTGGGTATTTGAGGCGAAAAGCAAAAAAAAACGTCACGGGAAGAAAAATATGGGCTCGAGATACTTTTTTCCAGTCGAACGTCCAATATTTACACTGAACTTAACTTTAGTTCTGTTTGAAGTTGAGAGTTGAAGCACCAAAATATTGCTTATAAACTAAAAAGGAGTTCGGGAAAAAGGAGGTCGATTACTTGGGGGGGGCAAGAACATAGTTTTGCCCCGAGCTTTTCCGTTTGGGGGGCAAATGCCTTTTTTGCCCCCCCTTGGATCCGCCACTGGGCTACCCTACCTATTTTTTGCATTGGAATCTTGATTGTCTCCCGTAATACTCCGAGAACTGCTTTCGTTGGGGAAATTTGCTGGTCTGGGCGCAAATATTGATATCCGCTACGGAGAATACAGCATTTCAGACCTCTGTCCCGACGCTTCCCTCAGGTGAAACTCGCAGCTGAACCATTGGCGGATCCAGGACTTCCTATTAACGCGCGCACATGATCTGGGAGGGGGGGCGTCCGCACCAGGTGGGTGCCACTTTCGGGCGACTAAACCTACCAGTTAGGCGCCAAATCCTCCCGCGAGGGCTCCAATACTCGTGTCCTGGGGGGGGCGACATTGCAGAGGGGAGCCGATACCATTCATGATCGATAGGGAGAGCAGGATTCCCCTCTTCCTTTGGAATCACCTTACTTTAATTCTTCTGGATGGTACGTCAAATGACTGCAGCCTCTAGTGTGTTCTAAGAAACAAACAAAATTGTACTATGTCGGGTCATAGGGGTCATAGTGCTCTAGAGGGGCTAATCAGATGAGTAATTGACGAGGGGCTCGCACAGCAAGTTCTGGCTTATTGAGACCAAAGAGCAAATCAGGCTGCTTTACATTTCGTTACACATGATACAAGCTAAAAAACAGTCAGACATCGGACAGCTGAACTGGCTCTCTGCTTATTCAACCTGTGAATCGGACATCACAAAACGTGCAGCACCTTGGCCTGGTATAGATAAACGGTGGCTGTTCTGGCCCAGTCGAGGACCGCCAGTCTGATGCCACCCATCACGACCTCCTCACGCCAATGAGCAGCCGGACGTTTGCGGGCCATTGCAAGCTTTATAACACCACTTATCGAGTGGGTCACTGCACCGGGCGGTGGGGTCCATCCCGGCCGCGGGTAACTGGAGAGCCGCTTCATCCTCGTAATGCCCTCTCGCACCATCTGGCTGTCCACTTTATACACCTGCAGCATATAATGGAGGATCGTCCTGGTCTTCAGCAGCTTACGGCGCGCTTACGCCAACACGCACAGGTCATCTGCGTGGCAAACTTGAAGCAGCAAAGGTCGGGTTGAAGCTATGGTTGTTGATTGGGCGATGTCAGAGGATACGGGTTTTGGCACAGCTCTAGCAGGCCAGCGTATATTTTGCTTCACAAAGAGTCTTATTGAGGCCAAAGCACACCGAAATCAAAACCTGGCAGTGCCGACTAACACGAGAGCCGACGTCAGAACAGAAGCCCTCATTAATGCAACCCTGTTAGAAGGGTGTCGGGGCGTCAAATTGCTTCTTGTTTGAGGAGTCTGGCGGGCCTTGAAAACAAGACAACCACGTGGAAAAGGAGAGCGCTGGCCGCTGCACCCCGCCCCCCCACGAATTCGGTGCAGGTGACCGCAGACTCCAAGCTGGGAATTAAAAAAGAAGCCGAGGTTTACACGGTACATAACCAGTACTCGATATTGTTTCAATCTCACATCTTTGCAACAGCTAACCGCATTTGGCTATCTTTTTTCTTTTGGAACCCGACCACTTCTGGTTCCGCAGATTCTGGTTCTGGTTCACTTCATGTCAACCATCATGTGGGCAAGCAAAAATACAAGATTTGGGCACATAATCATCTCGCATGAACGAAACCTTTTCATCGCAATAGAATCACTCTGGAATGCCTGTAAAAGATCACCCACTGAGAAATTCAAAGCTCAATATCACGCTATAAGTTTTCCAAACGAGAAACATTTGTGCATACGGCGAAATGGAGCCAGCATGAAACATTTGCCCTGAGAAAGAAGTTCTTTATTAGTTTTTTTTACCTGTTACAGCTCAGATACGTTTTTTGGAATGTGTCTTATGAATGGGTCGAGCAATTAGTTGCAGTGATACAAAACCTTTTCACTACGGAAAAATAGATGCGGGACGATATTTTGAAGAAAAAAACATGTGTAAGTAATGCCATCAACGATACTCAGACGGATTTAGTAATATTTATTTTCTCTAGTATAACACACGACACTTAAACAGAGAACGCCAGATTAAATCGACCGAGGTAAAATACCCTTATGTTATCGATTTTTTTAAATAAATGGTTGTTCACATATGCCGTCAGCCGAAAGTGGGGGTGTTCTCCACCTTTGTCAGTATTATCACAAAATAGCCTGAAGGTAACATGTCGAATAGTCTATTCGTGGAACATTGTACCAGATACCCACAAACAGTCATTAATTCTCCATATCTAAACTTCAGAGAGAGAGAGAGAGAGAGAGAGAGAGGAAACTGGTGCCAGGAAGAAGAGAACACAAAATATTGTCAAATGCCTGCAAGTCAGACGACTAACAAATTTTAACGACAGCGCAATGACCGAAACAGCCATACATAAAGTGAGATACCAAATCATATTCACCATTTCTATTGGCCCTCCTAATATCCACAAAGCAGCGGATTGCATCAGCAGAGCAACCCGCAGTAAACGCAGCCTCTCTGGAGAGTGAGCGATCAGTTCAAAAATATCGCCAGTGCGCCAAGACAACAGTCCGTGGCACAGAAACTGCACGAAAATTAATGAATAAACATTTGACTTTGAAACATATTAATTCGGCCGGCGTGGGATGCTTTTTTTCGAGAAAAAATTCCTCCACAATTTGGGGGGGGCAATGCTTCTACGGATGGGGGAGGGCAGCTACCCCACAGCCCCCCCGTTCCAGCGTCCCTGGCTCCGGGCAGTTCTTCCATGTCGCCACACAGGCTCTTCTTGTTACGCTATAACTCCTTTTCAAATGCATCCAAACCTATTAAGTTTATAGACTTTTGGACCAAAGGAGAACCCCAAAAGCATTGGCTGAAGGTCCATTTTGTGTATATATATATATATATATATAAAACCACTCATATGACCTCAGAACCTGTCTCTTTTTTACTCAGTTCATTTTTCCAGTGGAAATTCATGACCGAGGTCAACCTAATACAGGCCACACGGTCACGCCATCAAATCAGCCTTTGTGTCATAATATTCCGTTCTTTTTTAGTTAAAGGGTGTAAAATGGTAGATGTTTTGAAGGATTTAAAACAGAGTGGTAGACCAATACCCAAAGAGATAGATCAGTGTGGTGACCTAGCAAACATTTCAGAAGCTCGAAACCAGCAACGGTGCGTCAGATCAAGTCTTAATTATGATGGGTCGAATCACCGCCTCAAATTCCTGGTTTCTTATTTGTTACAAACGAGCCTTCACATATGAGTATGCTGGCAATGACGGGGGAAGTTTGTAATAACTGGTTTACATATGGATGACATAGTGCGCCAAATCAACGCCAAGGCCCTTCATTGCGATGAGCGGACAAATTTTGGAGAAAATTGAAGATTGGGTAGAAGAAGATATCAAAACATGCTTCTGACCCTGGGCACCCAGTGTTGTTAGGAAACTTCCGAGCATCAAGGTCACATAAACAATGGACATACGCCCTCTTCGGGGAAGCCTTTTGTCACTAAAGCAGGTTCTCATGATTTAATCAATAATTTTATAAGGGCTGTTTCAGCGCTACAGTGTATCCTTTGCTACTTTTATTCAATTGTTATGCATTATGAACTTGACAGATTACGGGGTGGATGGAAGTCACCACTTTGCGAGAAAACTACAATCGCAACCACTGCCCACGATTACACAGGAGGGTAGTCCGGCCATGCCATTCCCCTTCCCCCGAAAGCAAAATAGAGGGGCCAAACCCTCTTTACCTCCTACCCCAGCCCAAAACAAATTAGTACGTCATAAATTATTGATTAGGGAAGACGTGCCCGTCGCAAAACGTTAAGTTTTGTGTCCATTCACAAGGTACCCCTTCGAAGGTGAAAAACTTATGCATCGCACCAGTTTAATCCTGCCGGCCATTGCCTTAGCCGTTCATATTTTTTTCTAGTCGCCGATATGGGTTTGGCCCTCCGCCCAACCAAGCGGCTGGATCCGTCCCTGCCCCCTCCCACCTTGAGCATAGCTCCATTGCCCGTGCTGTTAAATCATCGTTCGTTTCGATTTCATCAACCCGAATCATAAAGGCTGCGTAAGTAACAGCTCCATAGGACCTCACAGGTCCTAGGAAAAAAAAATAAACATGGCACTGGACCGTGGTGGTAGATACCACGACCTTGAGAAGAACAGGTCAGACATTCCTGAAAAAGTTGTATTTTGGTTATCTACAATTTTATTTTTTTAAATTAAGAAGAGATGCCTAGCCCTAGGCCATCGATATAACAAATTTCCTCCTAGGATCAACAGGTGGCAGGTCTCCCATAATGATCAATATATTAAATATTAACCACGGATTACCATGACGGATGTGCCACTTCGCCGAATTCCTATTGTTCAGCGCGACCGACCGCGCTCCCGCATAGGGTACTTTAACTACTTTAACTTTAGCTCCCGCACGCCGGCCCCCTGGCGGCCATCTTCGCGTACGTAGCTAAGATGCCGCCGTTAACACTGAACGCATGACTATTCGCATAGTCATCGTTCCCGAAAAATAAACGCATGGGACCCCGGGTTCCATGCGTGGGGACACTTCGCCATCAAGGGGTGTGGCCAGAAAAGGGGAGAGGGTAGATAAGTCATCAAACGACAACCAATGATGAACTTGTGATAATTTCTCCCAGCCATTTGGCCGATCGATACAGGTCAACGACAGGCCCGCCAAGGCATGGGTGTGCCGCGGTGCATCTGTTGGAGACGAGGGGGAGGGGGAGTGTACCAAAACCAGACCGTGGAAACCGATTAACACGCGCATTGACGGGGGTGGGGCTGATACCCCCCCGGGTTTTTCGGAAATAGCAGTAAAACGGCGGCGCGTAGCGCCGCCGTAAGTACTTGGCATACATTTTCCCTCATCATTTTTACAACTTCTGTGAAAACTTTGAGGTCAGGTCATCTCAGGTCAGGTCACCAGTACAGGTCAAGTGACCTGACCTCAAAAAAAGTTTAAGATAGCATAAGTCAGAGCAGAGTGAAGTTACCCGATTAAAACTCATCACATAATGGGCCCACCGAGTTCTCAAAAATATGTTCCAGTATTTTTTATATCGATGACCTAAGGTCAGTTACGAGGCAAGACCTCTCCATTGGAATTACATGGGAAAATGGTTTTTACTGTATAACTCAGTAACGGATAGTGATAGAGCGTTCATTTTAGCTGCATTAGACTCGCCTTGGTTTAGCAGTTCTAACGATATGTATATTATATGATTTGACCCTGACATGACCTCAGGTGAGGTCAAATCCTTGATTTGACCTAGCAAAGTCAAATTTTATATCATTCGATTCGGCTTGCTGCGAGGATTCATAGAGTTCAAGTCGTTTTGCTCTATCTTTACTTGTTCAGATGTAACGGCCGAAAAACTTAATTTACATGTTATGACCTCTCGTGACCTTAAATGTGACCTGACAAAAAAATGTTCAAATAATTTCGATGGACAAGTGGATGGGCTACCCAACGCCGTTTACCGTTTTTCGCTACCTACCGTGGTTCTCGAGATCTTAGGGGGCCGGGTACCCGCCCCCCTCGTTAAAGCGAAGGTGGCTCAGACCCCCGTCAATGCGCGTGTTAAATATAGGCGGCATAGGTGGATCCAGCATTGCCGATCGGGGGAAAGGCACCTTCCCGGGGGTGACACCTTTTACCGGCAAAAACTAGCACGTGGGCCGGCCCATCGGGGACTGGTCAGGGGCCGGTCATCCCTGAGATCGTTCGGCCTTTGCCAGAGACCGGACCATGGAAGCAGACCAATGCTGACCGGAAAACAAAAAAAAACTGAAATTCTTACCGAAAAACCCGAAAAGAAAGCGCTGGAGCTGAAAAACGGGCGTACAAAAATAACACACACACACACACACACACACACACACACACACACACACACACACACACACACACACACACACACACACACACACACACACACACACACACACACACACACACACACACACACACACACACACACACAAAACAATATAGAAAAATATTCCGAGAAGGCTGCGCCTACGCAAGGAAGAGGACGAAAAATGCACAGAAAGCCAGAAAGAAAAAGGTTCAGAGAACACCCGGCAACAGAAGAACTATTGATGAGAAATAAGAGGATGTCTTCTGTATTGTATGCTTTAACCGGATCTGCCCAAATTTTTATTTCTAAAAAATGCATATTTTCTGTGTCCTTAGGTGCCACTGAGTACGAATATGCGGCGCTTTTTGGTTATGACGTCGCGTTCACGAGATATGCGGCATCTATATATAGACTATGGGCTGATACGTGCACAAAATCGGAGCATTCTGATGATTCACGCGTGTAACGTGATGTAATTTATTTGAATGTTCAGAGTTAGTTGTGATTTACACGTAACAGCTGTCTGCAACATGAGAGGGACCATTTCCTCAATTTTTAATGGGCATGCATGTGCAATGCCTCCAGTCAACGGCGGCCGTCATCCCCAGGGTATGGGGACCAGTCGTAAGAAAATGCCGAAGTTTTGATGAACACAAGTTGACTTCCATAACTGTATTAGGAACAAACTTTCAGGAAAACGGTACAAAACTACAGTACAATAAGTTCTGATCAAGTTAAGATCATGTTCAGCCTAAGCGCCGCCACTTCCGGTCAGAAAACGGAGCACGCGACCAGTGCTTCTCACACATTCTGTTCCGGCTGGTGGTAACCACGGAAACACTTCATGCACAGTGCCACACGACACTTGGAGCACGACTGGACGGACGCGACTTGCACGTCGGCAGTGCGCACTTTCGGCCTTGCTCCGCCACTTGCGGCCAGTGCTCCATGCCGTCGAAGCGGGCGTCATCGGCAACTGCGCACAGTCGCGGTCTGCCCGCTCTCCGAGCTCAGTGACTCCCGGCGCCGCAAGCAGAGTTCGGGCCACCTCGCGTCGGAAGTCCAGCAGAGACATCTCGCCGTGCTCATCCAGCCGGTGCAGCACCCATGCATTGAAGACGGCCGCGTCCAGCATCCAGGTGAATATCGGCCACCACCACTTCTTCCGGCGCATGTTGATGCGGTAGAGACTGATGCTCTGGTCGGCGCGGTCCGTGCCGCCCATGCTGCGGTTGTACAGCTGGGCAACAAATGGCTGGTCCACTGCCACCTTCTTCTTCTCCTTCGCTGACCAGCGTGACGCCTTCCCCAGAGGATGCTCGGCGGCGAGGGTGGAGGCGATGGTGACCACGGCGTTATCCTTCCACCGAGTGAGCGCGATCTTGTTCGTCGTGTCGTACACGACAGACACGGCACCACGCGGCTTGCTCTTCATAGCCTTATGATCTGTGATCGGGCAGGAGCGCGGGATGCGGTTTTCTCGGATCGTCCCCGTGCAAGCGTAGCCCCGCCTGCGCAGCTCTGCAACTAGCGGGAGGCCGGTGAAGTAGTTGTCGATGTAGACGCGTAGCGGAAGTGCACGCACAGCATCCGGTAGGTCTTCCAGAAGTCGAAGGAGCGTGCCACCGCCCTTGCCGAACTTGCGTTCCACTGCAGAGGCATCTCCACTCGCCCCTGGTAGATGTCGAAGCGGAGCAGGAAGCCGGTGGTCCCACTGTTCAGGCACCAGGCCTTGAAGCCGAACCGCACCGGCTTGTTTCGGATTGCTTGTTTGCATCCGTGTCTTCCAAAATATTCAATCATTGCCTCGTCCAGATCAACATTGCAGTCCATCGGATACGCCTCCCGAACCGAGCGTTGAGGATGTCCATCATCGGACGCAGTTTTGTCATCCGGTCGCTGAGGTTGAGGTGCGCGTTATCGGCGCAGTGAATGTAGCGGATGATCTCCTCGAACCTGTTGCGTGATATGGCCCCGGCGACGAGGGCGCACTGAAGATCTTCATCTGTGCTCCAGTAGTGTCGGCGACTGGGGAGCGACTGGTAACCCGAGAGCAGCAAGATCCCCAACACGCGCTTCAACTCTCCGATGGTGAGCTGGAAGTTAGAGTCAGTCACCGCCGCATACTTGATTGTCTCTCGGACAAGGTGCGGGTAGACATCGGTAAGGAAGAAGGCCAACTTCTGAATTGCGCTCTTCCCGACGACAATGATGGCGGCGGCGAGAGGCCTGGCATCCGGGAATTTTGCGAGGCGCTTCCTAGCGTTGGTCCACTTGTAGTCCATCGCATCTTTCTGCGAGCGTTCCTTCGATATGGAGGCCTGTTGGGGCTCCTCTTCTTCCTTCGTGTCGCCATCTTCATCTCCGATCACACGTCCGTCGGCGAGGACTGCCACGGCGGGAGCGCAAAGCTGCCGTCCCGAGAGATTATCAATAGTTCCTCCGCCGTCTTCCTCGCCACTGTCTTCATCAGACTCCACATTGACCGCGGGGGAGCAATGAAGATTGTATCCACAGCTGTGTCTTCATCTTCGATTGCATCGAGGACATCCAGCGCCGATCTGGCGCCCCTAAAAACATCATATTTTGTCAGAGGAGTTTGAAATTTTTGGCTTGGGTATCACCTGAAATGGTGTCGAAACTCGCCTAACCCCCAAATTCATGCTTCTCAATTTCGGCCACTTTATATTGGAAAACTAAGGCCACTCATGCAAAAAAATGTTGCGGACGAAGGGGAGGGGGTCGCTCAAAAACTGGGGACACATCTGCCTTGCTCAACTGACAGTTTGCGATTGATTTTGGCGTTTGTTTTGCAAGCTCGCCCAGCCAAAAGATTGAGGGGTCTCATCCCTCGCTAGCCTCCCACAGGTTCCAATGTCATTGAATTTTGTATCCATAGACGCCCATAGTCTATATATAGATGTTTTGTAAAAATAATACATTGAGGAAATACGTCAGGGCGAATCATCACTACAATCACATAAGTCAATAACCATTATATGACAATTGTTCCCTGAAAATTTTATCCCCTATCGCGATTCTATCATAATATCCCGTAGCTCACCTTTGATCATGTTCCATCGTGAATCGCAACCGTCCGGATTCACTGACCTAGCACGACGACTCATACACTGGGCAGACGGCGGCGATTCTTGTTTCGACAGGTCAAAGACTGGTTATAACCGGATACAACCGGCACGAATGGTGCTCGTCACTGAGGACGACAGAACTTACGGAAATTGGAGCATCTATATATAGACTATGGGCAGATTCGGGTTAAGAACTTCCAAACCAGCAGGGCAAAGGAAATATTGGTCGAGTTTCAGTTATATTCTTTGTGGGCCCACGAGACATGCATCGTGATCGGAAAGAACTAGACGCATGGCTTTAATTACAGTTTACCCCTGGACTGTTACAAATGACCCTTGATGAGGCCAAATGTAACATTTGAACCAGGTTTTTAAAGCCAAGTTTCGACCGACAAATGTTTTTATTTTGGTATAGTGCTACATCTGCCAGATGGCCAAAATGTCAAGGCTGCTGAAAATATGAGGAAAAGCTGTCTAGCACAAAGCATTGCCCTTCCTGACAAAAAGTAAAAATTGTTACAGTTGACCTCGGTCTCCCCTATCAACTTTACAGAAAAAGTGATGCAACGATCTCACTATAAATTTCACGTATGCTACCAACACATAATAAATAAATGGGCTAAGCACTTCACAGCTGCACACCAGCAACCAGTCCGACGCGCTTTGACTACACTGTGTCCCGCTTAATCCACGAACGAGCTCTAAGCGCTGACAACCGACCACGTCTGAAATGTGAGCATCATGCAATGCCATGGTTTTGGCTCGGGCGGGAGCTTCTGGTCGGATAGTAAACGATGTTTGATTGGTTGTAGGCTATCTCCAGGGTTGTGATTAGTTAAATTTATGGTGAGGTTACTTAGACGGGATTTCCCGTCAGTACTTGCTCTGTCTCGATTTTACACGATGGAGAAGACAGCTTCGGATGGTAGTTTTTGAACACAATTTTTGTGGGTTGCCAATTTGGGACGAGCAATAGAACAGAATTAGTATTATTGCGTGGTGTTCTGTCTTATTTTCGTTAGGTGCGTTTGTGTTTATTCAGTTTTAAGTACTACTTGTTTATTTCACTGGGGGGGTCAATTTCCCGGCACTGGGGGCATTTCGGCCGACTGGGGGCCAATTGGCCCCCCAGTTAACATGCTAAAAAATGGGCTGCATTGGCTTATCAGAAGTCTATAATGCAGAATGTATTTACCAATCTAACCATTGTCTATTTTTCCTTGGATCAAACAGACATTTTGTCACACATTTTTCGAGTGGTGTGGACATACGGCGGTGCTGGGTGCCGACCTGGCGGGAACGCGATCGATGGCGTGCGTGTGGTGGCCGCTCGCTGACGCGACCCGCCGCGGTAAATTTGATTGACCGCATGGATGACTGCGTCTGGCTTGGCCTGCGTGTGCCCAGGTTATCTGCTCTTTTTACCTGATGGTTTTAAACCTGCATGCGCTTGACCAGGGGCATAGCCAAGGGGGAGCGGCAGGGACAGCCACCCCCCCCTGAGGGCCCGAAGGGCCCCCTGAGGACACGAGCCGCGCTTCGCGCGGCTCACCCGCACTATGCTCTGTGGCCGAATTTGGCATTTTATACCTAACAGGGCCCTCTTAAGCCCTCTTCAGCACTCTATTCTGTAACAAGCAGGGCCCTTTTTACCCATCAGGGCCCTTTTTACCCATCAGGGCCCTTTTGGCGATGTCGCAGGGGCCCTTTTCGAGGCGCCGCCCCTCCCTGAGCGAAATCCTGGCTACGCCCCTGCGCTTGATTGTCTGTGTTTTAGTGTTCCTAGTGTTTATATTGTTGTTGATGTTTGTCGACACTTCTGGGTTCCCCCGGCGTAATTTAGGCGCGCCGCATCGGGGGCGCCCGGCCTTCCCCTCGGGGTCCGGCCTTTAGTGTCCGACCTGTGTGACCTGAAATTCACGTGTTTGGTTTCAAATATTCTGCTAAAGAGCACATAACCCATGACACTCCCACTTATATACAAGAAATGAACCATATAGGCAGGGTTGGCACTGCCCACTACCCACTGCCCGGTTTTTTTAAAATGGATAAAACCCACCCGGGTTTTTTCATAAATCATTTTCTAGATGTCCGGAGTAAAAATTTCGTCTTTTTTGCTGTTCACATCGCTTTTAAAGCTACTAAGCCTTGGTATGTGTAGAATATGCCAAAGTTTGGCAGAATTGGTACAATATGCCACCTCGTACCACCCGCTTGAAAAAAGCATTTGGAAATTCTTGCCGTCTTACCAGGAAAATCATTCCTAAGAATCCACATGTCCAAATCGCACATTTTGCAACACAAATTTCTATCAGGTTTTTGCCACATGTAAAATTGGCTGGATAACCCACTGTCTCAGAATATGACGTAAGTATTGGTCTGTACCATGCATGGTTGGCAAAATACCGGAAAAACTAGGTCTATGACAGCCAGTGGCTTAAACTGGTAAATACCGGTATTTACCAGGAAAAGTGGCAAAAACTGGCAAAAAGTGGCAAGAACCATTAAACTGACAATGATAGACCCGAAATACATTCTAAGGCCAAAGAGCAGTTGTAAATGTGAAGCAATTAATGGCATTGGCATGGTCTCTGGTCAAGACTGGTGTGTTAGCCGGTATTTCATTTTCTAGGCATCATGGTTCAGAATGCTATGAACAACCAGATTACACCAAAACTCTGGAAAATGTCAAAATGTCAGAAGTGATAAATTCTAATCCGTAGGTACCAGACGTACATCACTGAAAACGTGGAAAGGTGAGATTAGAAAATCAGCTTGGTTTCAAACATTACCAAATCCTACCTTTATTCTTCTTCAGTGACGGGCACTCAGGTTCCAACAGTGTCCCAAAACCTGGGGTGCTGGGTGCAGAACGACACCCAGTCAAGCAGAATTTTCCACTCACTTTTATATTTTTTTTTGCTGAATTTTTCACTCACTTCCAACAATATTTGCTACTATTGAATTTTACTCAACAACACTTACTACAAAGGCCAGTTCCATTGCCTCCTCTACCAGCGTCCACTGGAAAAAGAGAGCAGCAGAATCGACTAGAAGATCGCCAAATTAACTCGGGTCTTATGCGCTTCTTTCGCTTTTCTGCAAGAAAATCTGGCGATTTCTATTTTTCTGGTCACTTATACCTGGCATCCTTATCTCCACCGATTTCAGTGGAACAAGAGAATCTAAATTCTGGCGCGGGCAAGACGCACAGTGCCCCCCCTGCCCCACCGGAGAAAGTTCCAATGGGTGAACACCGCCACTAAATTCCACCACTCGCAAAATTGGTGAGTGGAAAATTAGACACCCTAGCCTTGTGTTGCCAAAAAATGAGCTGACCGCTATGAAAGATACATTTCTGGAAAACAGTTTATCTGTGCATATGACTTCTAGGCTTACGTCCTTGAAAAGTTGTTTTTGTATTTCTGGTACCGAGAATAGTGAAAAGCCATTTTTGGCCATCTTGCTGTTAAAAGCAATTATCTTGAAATTTGTACGCTAAGCAGCATATTATTTTGACATTGTATCGTATAAAATTGACCATTTATTGCGAAGAAAATAATTTTTATCCATATTAGCCCTTCGTTGCTGCGTCCACGCCGTGTGACACCCAAATCCACTCACGACACCCTACGACACCCTAGGCATAAATACGCTGATATTTAAGTTGAACTAAAAGTGTCCGGTACTTGAATACATTGAAGCTCTACATTTTCATTAAATGATTTTTTGGGCAACAAGAATGCATCCAGTTACCCTTCAAACATCGGCACTTTTTTGTATGGCTGGTCTACGGCGTGGACTAACCAAAACGCCGTCTTTACATCTAGTACATAAAAGCGGCATCTTTAAGCTTTTTGAAAAGAAGGTTTCATATTCGTTATTGACAAAACATTGTTAGTTTTCCTCTTTGAGTACTTTTAGTTGTATAATTTTCTAGTAAAAAAGGATTTAAAATATTAATTTAGAGCAATTTTTGAAATGCAAATTATGTAGCTCATGCGACCGGCAACCGGCAAGCGATCAGAAATTTAAAGTAGTAGTCGCTTCGACGCTGTCGCGACCCGCCGCGCATAGCTGATTGGAGACGAAAGGAAGAAACAACAGAAAGAAGGCTGTAGCTTCGATTAGATTGATAGAAAGCTGCATATTCATATGAAGGTGAGTATATATGTGAAGAGGAGCAGGGGAATTGACAGGTAAAGAAAAGAAACTTTTAGCAAGAGTCTGGAAGAGTTTATTGCCATGATAGCAAGTTTGTAGTTTCGTCTGGGTTAGTTAAGTGTAGGCCAAGGCTCTACTGGGCCCTAGCATAGGTGTATGCGAGGTGCAGCGATTGAGGCCAGGAGTGGCCTCCAAAATTCCGATAACTATAGGTATAGGAGGGGCGTTGTCCCGGACAGAAAAGCTATACAGTGTATGCTTAGATAATTAATTTTGGCACTAGGTATTGCATAAAAAATCTTTTCATTTTTCACCACCTGCCGGTCTCGGAGGCCCCCTCTGCAGAGTTGGTCTAAGGGGACCCCGATATTTCGTCTCAGGGGCCCTTCAGAGCTGGTCGTGTGGGAGAGGAGAGGAGGGGCACAAGAGTTGGTCTAGGGAAGCCCCCCAAGAGTTGATCTCCATCCCACAAATGTTAGTCTTGGTGGCTCCCAGAGTTCTTACCCCCGAAGGTTGGTTTTAGAGGCCCCCCAAAAAAGTTTTTTATTTGTGGCAATTCACCAATTCCTTAAAAAATAATTGGAGACTGCATCAGGGGGTTTCAGTTGGGAAAGATTTATCTGCTTAACCCAAATTTTTCACATGGTAATAGTCAAACAATGCTGCTTGGGGACGATTTAAAAATATTTACCTTGAGAAAATTAAAGGAAATATCCATCCTTCAGTTCAAACAAGGGCTCTGAGAGTTTACCACCTGACTACCCAAATTGGGAAATTTTTACTCCGCCATACATTTTGAGGGAAATTTTCCACTCACTCGCCATACATTCCGAGCTGAGTTTTCCACTCGACACCCTAGCGCAAAACCTATTTTGGGTCACTGGGTTCCAATGTCTGAATATACGTCCGCTTTGGGCCTTTGATATATTATTAGCGATCTTTGCACTTGGGCCCCGTGCAGTGCCCCCGAGCCTATATCCACGCCCCCTTCCCCCTGAGCAAATAATGGTTACGCCCCTGCTGTGCTCTGAGAATTGTGATCTGGCCTTTATTGATGTACCCGACTGAGATTTTCAGTGCTAGTCCATGAGGAATATGAGTTACTGATCTAGAAAAAAGTGAATTCCTTTGGGGCGCGGTGGTGTGGTGCCTGTCGCACTTGCTTTCTACGGGGTCGCCCGGGCTTGCGTCCGGTGGATTTCTCAAGTACGGAGAATCCAGCTCCTAAGAGAAAACAGTAACAAGAGTCGACGACGCCGCATGACCATAGCAGTGGATGAGTTTATAAGCCCCAAAAATTGTTATTGTGGTCAAAAGTCGGTTCATTTTTCTTATCCATGGGTGCCCATAAAACTAGAAGGGTTCTGCACGGAACCGTCAATCGGGTACTTCAGAACAGATTAGGGAATAGGAGCTTCTTCTCACCTCCACCACCTGAGGCAAAGACTGATAGGCAACGATGATATTAAGAGCATTACAGTCTTAATACGTGCTCAGACAATGACATTAATCTCGAAACAGTGTGGTGAGAATGCTACAAAACAAAAATAAAAAACCTGAGAAAAAAAACACAAAAACTCGCAAAAAACCCAGACCTGTGGGCTTTTAACAAAAAACAGCCCAGGCTTTTTTCCAACCCTGCATATAGGGCTTGCAACCTACATACTTCAGGAGATACGTGTCACTTTTTTCTGCAAGACAGATAATTTCTGATTTAATGAGCACACCACAAAAGCATGCTTCAGCCCTTGATTCAGAGTTTTTCCTCTTGGTTTTGCCCTGAGATATTCTTTACAGCAAAACAAAGATAAACATATTTTTTAGGGAGAGTTGGATATGTGCAAGTCTTTTTGTACAAAACTAAGCTTTTTAAGACACTTGACCTTTTATTCTCTGTGGTTAAGGCCATGTGTAATACCAAAAGTCATGGAGAGGAAATAAATTTTTCTTTGACTTTCTAGCTTACCTCATATCTTTATTTAATTTGACAAATATATCCCTTTCCTTGACACAAGCAGGTAAATTACATATGTTCAGATGTTCAGGTGCATACATATGTTCAACATTGTGCCAAATACATATCCACTCTTGGCTTAGACTGGTACAGTGCGCAGTGTGCAAGGAATGACATTTTCGACACAATATCGTCTGTGTGAGTGCCCATCGAGACAGGAGCCAGTAGTGTGAAATTTACTACTCTGGTGCAAATTTGTGAGACTGGTGCATGAAGGCGATACTGCAAAATCACAAATCATGTGAAAGGAGGAAAAACAGACAAAAATAAGCAACTACAAAGTAATTGCAACCAATTTTTCCAGATTTGGAGTGGAGCAGCTGCTCAAAGTTGTCCGGGCTTGATGATGCTGGTTATGTTGTGTCTATCACTAACCCATGAATTTATTTTACTTTTTTCTTTATTTTTCCCCCTGACCCCATTTTGTTTTTCTTTTTTACAAGGGTTTCAACCGGGAGATGTGATCTGCCTACTACCATAATACCAACACAGGGTGCAATGAAGCTTAAAAATACCTGCAGCTACCAAAGGCCTTACAAGATAAACTACTTATCTTTCGTCTTTTACTTCCCTGTATCTTTTTATACACTTGAAACACACACAACAATCGCAATGTATGTTGCCCATGTGTATGTGTGGAAATATATGTAAATATAAGAGTGCCAGATTTACAGCGAGCTAAGCTCATGAAGTTTTTTAAGGTATGTATAGGGAGGGATGGGTATAGTTTTCTCCCTAGATATTGCAAGTTAGTATAAATTTTAGGTGGCTGGCAGTGCAAATCTTTGCAAGAATTTTAGATGGCTGGTGCACATTGTGTGGCCTGCTGTCATACTCTGCTAACTGGTACAGTGTGACAGCTTGCCCTGTATAGCATTCTAAGATCAAACATAATGTTAGAGATAGCCAGAAGTGAGTCAGATGAGAGAACAGGCATTAAAGGTAACAAGCATGCCTCATTAAGTCTTGTATATCTTAAATACCATTCAAGGGATCTTTGGAAACATTTCTTATTGTAAGATATGCATAAAGAATAAACTAACTCAGGGTACTTATACTACAGGCATGTATAGCCTCTGCAGTCACAGTGCCCTAAAGCTCATATAATCATTACCAATGCCAGTGCACCACTTACTTAATACAGGCATCATTTGGGACTATAATGGGTATGAATCATTGATAAAGCTTCCTGAATAAACGAATTAAGTATCAAATCCAGTAAATAGGCCCATTTCCCTTGAAGCAGATACTACTTTTAACTCAAAAAGCCTTAAAAACACAGCATTACCATGGCACCTGCATGAAAGAGTACTGTCACAGGTGCAGCCTAATTAGGCGTCGCATTTGCCACCTCTCAGTTAAAGGGCTGTATCTTTGTTATTAATCAAAACTTACACGAAATTATACTTCTAATATCAAATAAAGACTCACCCGCATCCGCCACACTTCGAAAATACCCACGCAACTAGCGCACAACTTTAAAAATCGAAACCTTTCCGCCGTAAACAATCCGCCTATGGCCGTTACAAATGTTAAAAGCTTCCAAGATGGCGGCGGCTACTTATTTTGTGTGTTTCGCTCACTAGATGGCAGTGAAAAGTGTTTGATACGGGAAATCGCGAGAGTGGCACGTCCGTTATGTAGTCCGTGTATTAACCCTATGACGTTCACTGGAATGAATCTTCAAAGTACCCCTTGGCCCCCCAAATCACCTGAACGTTCCTACACGTAATCAAAATAAGTGTTCCTTATTGGGATTATTGTGTGATAAGAATATCAGATCAATAGATTATGTACACCTTTTCTCACTGGTACCACTTAAAATTTTGGAGGTGACGTCGCTTGATCTGGCCTAATAACCTACCATGAGATGACCCAGACCTGAAATTTTGGAGAAAATGCACAAATAAACCAGGACGTACAAACCAGGGTACTTTAACCATGGAATACAGATACCTGGAACGGAAGGCTCGTTGATTTCTGGGATGCTTTTGTGGGGCTCATTAAAAAGAATTGGGTAAATAGCCAAGAACATTAAAATATAGACGGCAGTAAAATATTCAACAAAAAACAGGCCTTTGCGCGTGCCTTACTTCAACCCAGAGAAAACAGCTACTACTGAGGTATTATTTATCCAATATAAACCTAAATATTTGCATAATAACCATAAAATATGAATGCAAAATCAGCGTGAGCCCGGATTCGAACCCCGAACACTACGATTGCTAGACAAGCATGCTGCCAACTGCGCTATTGAGCGACGAAATTACCATTATGAAGATGAAAAGTTTCATGCGTGGGATTCGAACCCGGGATCTTTCGCTTACTAGACGAGGCTTAACACACTGCACTATTACGGCGCTGGGCCGCGCGCGCTTAAAACATGTTATAATACAAGTTGAGCTGCAGTATCAGGTTCTGATTTCTCCTTCGCTTTGCTCTAAGATTTTAGGTATTTCATGCCTAAAATGTATTTTAGCGGACGCACCACAGATTGGGCTTTCCGAAATGCATGGTCGTTTTCCTGTGCAAGCCACGGTTTATAAGTTATGACGCATCAAAGTCATCGGCCACCACATCTCCCATAGACTTTACATTGGTCCTTACCGAGCTTTACTTACCGAAGGATTTTTTCATGTCCTAGATTGGCACCCAAAAGCGGGGCGGGTTTGCATTGAGGTCTCCATTCCAGGTATCTCTATTCCATGCTTTAACTACGGGTACAACCAAGTTTCCTACTAAATAAAGTCCCCCCATGATGACGTCACCTCCCTTTCTTACTAAGTTATAGGAGATTCTACTAAGTTTTTGGAAGGATCAGCTGGAACATACCAAGTTTGGGCGTATTTGGCACCAATCTAGTATAAATCGTAATCAACTTGTTTCACCCATTTGGCAGTAACCTTGATCTCAACGGCGAGCAGCGTATTTTACGTAAATCTAATGAAAAAATTATAACACTTCAAAGAATTTGTTGAAAGGGCATGCATTTATTTGATCAACTCAGGCCTACTTAATAGCCGAGAGAAATAAATTTACCTTCGCTCAAGAGATCACCGGTATTTATTGTCTTCTGCTGCAGGTACAACCAACAGCCAATCAAAGGTCAGAAATCAACAGCTAATCAAAATCGAGATTAGTCTTGCTGCAAACAGCTGTTAGTGCTGAACCTGTCCTTATTTTGACACGCTCTGGAAAATTTGTAAAAATAATATTCTTTACTGGAGATTTTGCAAAACGTCTGATGGTTTCACAAATAAAAATCTTTTAGCTTTCTGTTCAACCATAAAGTTCTGTTGATACAGTTCTAAAATAGGTTATTTAGAGCTTCGAAAAGTGCAATTTCTCCAATGCCCTGCATAGTAACTGTTGCCTCTCCAGCCATGATGACGTAATGCTGCCAAACAACTTGAACGGGGTCTGGTACAAACAATGGCGTGCCACTCTATTACTCTATTGCCTTGGCCACACCGCTGTTTCGGCTGCTTCGAAGTCCCCGAGGGAGTACTCGTGGTGCTGTTTGAAATTACATGCTAATTCATGGTACTGTTTAAAAGCATAATCCCAAGGGAGTGCACAGGGAACATCCTATAAAATCCTCTAACTATCTTCATACAGTGATAGGCTTAGTTATTGTCTTTTCTTTTCCTTATCTACTCAATGTCATGCCAAGTGTCACTCCCCATTAGTATACCATCTGGATATCCCCAGCTTTCTCTTGATTTGGCACACATTGATGGTAACAATGACATGCTGCAAGATGAATTTAATATTATTGCTAACCAGTGTGGATATAATGATGTGAAATCGTTATCCCTAAATGAATCAAAACTGTCAATACTGCATATCAACATTAGGTCACTTTGTAAAAATTTAGATAAGCTCATCACCCTCTTAAACAATTCCAATACAAAATTTGACATAATTTGCATTTCAGAAACTTGGCTAGAGGCGGACCTCACTAGCACTTACCATATTCCAGGCTACACTTTCTTTAATGAATGTCCCCAGTCAAATCATCGTGGAAAGGGAGCTGCAATTTATGTTAATGATACTCTGAAGTATGTTTGTCTCATGGACTTGTCAATAAATTCCATAGAATTCCAATCTGCATTCATTGAGATCATATCAAACTCACCTTCACCTTCACCTTCACCTTGAAGTTGTCGAAATTTAGAGGCCAACTTTGGCCTGCAGGTTTCGTTCTTGACGAGCTCATGGTCATCGTGCGTGTAGTTAGTCCTGGTCAGGTATAGTGTACCTGATGTGTGCCCAGTGGATGTCCAGTCTGTTCTTGAACTCATTCAGAGATTGTGCACCAACAACTGATGGGGGAGCCCGTTCCAGTCGTTTATCGCCCTGCACCCGAAAGCATTGCGTCGGACCCTTGAGACAGCGTTAGGTTTGACGAGCTTCCAAGCATGGCCCCGCGTGCGTGTGTTCGGGTCCATGTGAAAGAACTGAGCATAGTCCTGATCAATGCCCCCGTGCAGTAGCTGGAAGATCTTCAGCATGTCTCCCCTCCGGCGCCTATAATACAAAGACGGAAGCCTGAGTGCACGCAGTCTGTCTGTGTAATGAGCCTGTCTGAGAGTGGGAACTATACGTGTGGCACGCCTCTGAACACGCTCGATCAGTTTCTGATCCGCTCTGTTGAATGGGCCCCATGATACATTTCCGTATTCAACGAGTGGACGGACTATTGCTTTGTAAAGTCTGGGTAGAGTGGTTTGGTCCAGGTTTGCAAATGACCTCCTGATGACAGCCAGCAAGCGGGTAGCCTTGGACACTGCTATCGCCGCTTGCTGTCGGAACTTCAGATCGGAGTCCATCACTACACCTAGATCTCTCTCCTCGCCAGTGCTGGACAGGGGTGCTCCGCTAAGTGTGTACACATGGTTACAGTTAGTGCTGCCAATGTGCAACACGGAACATTTCTCCACATTAAATGGCAACTGCCACCTAGCGGACCACTCCAGCAGTGAGTCGATGTCCCCCTGCAGCATCTCTCGCGTGACAGAGTCGTTCGCACGGGTGTAGAGTTTGGTGTCGTCTGCGAATATCTTGACGTTTGATTTCACGTGATCTGGGAGGTCGTTAATATACACCAAAAACAAAACCGGACCGAGCACTGACCCCTGCGGGACACCACTCAAAACCGGGAGCCAGTCCGACTCCGACGAACCCACCACCACTCGTTGCCGCCTATCAGTCAGAAACGCTCTGATCCAGTTCAGCACCTTTCCCCGCACTCCGTAAGCGTACAATTTGTGAAGGAGACGAGCATGGGGCACGGAATCGAAAGCCTTACGAAAATCCATATAGACCGCGTCAATTGCATGGTTAGCCTCCATCGCTCTGCTCCAGTCGTCCAACATTTCCAGCATCTGCGAGTCACAGGAGCGTTTGGGTCTGAAACCGTGCTGCTCTGGCGACAGCAAATTGTGCAGGGTAAGGTGCCCGAGTAACTCGTCCCGAATAATGGATTCCATCACCTTGCACGGGATGGCGGTCAGGCTAACTGGGCGGTAATTCCCAGGGCTGTGCTTGTCACCTTTTTTGTGAATTGGGACGATGGAGCCAAGCTTCCAGTCCTGGGGAACCCTACCACTGTCCAGAGAGCTCCTAAAGAGCTGGGCTAAGGGTATGGCCAAAGTGTCTCTCGCTTCGAACAGTATACGTGCGTGTACAAGATCGGGTCCAGGTGAGCCGTTCTTTTTCATGCTTGCCAGTTTAAGTGCAACTCTCTGAGGATGAATCTCGAGGTCCTCGAGGAACGGCTCCGCACAACGAACGTCGAATGGAGGGATCCGACTGAGATCCTCCACCGTAAACACACTCGCAAAGAACGAATTCAGGAGCATGGCTTTTTCCTCGTCAGAGGCCTCGAGAACGCCATCCGGGTTTCTTAGGTCTTCGACTTTAGACTTCGTCTTTAAGCGGCTGTTGACGTATTTCCAAAAGGCTTTGGGGTTTTCTTTTGCATTCAAGGCAAGACGGTGTTCGTGGTTTCGTTGGAGCTGACGGGTTAGTTTACGAAGTTTTGCAGCACAGTGTGCAAAACGACCGCGGTCAATTATGTCCCCCGAGGACCGGAACACTCACCATAGTTGTTTCTTCCTATTCTTTAACCTGAGCGCTGCGCTGGTCATGTAGATGTTTTTTCTGTTAGGCCTAGACCTCATTATCGGGACGCATTCAGCGGTGATAACGCTGAGGGTATTCCTGAAATGGTAATACAGATCCTCTGTGGAAAGATCTCGCGAACCCCAGTCAGCGCCTGAAACCATCTGGTTCAGGCGGGGGAAGTCAGCCCGATCAAAGTCAAGTTTCTGCCTAGATGTTCCTCCGACCGACAGGTAACACCGAATACGGAAATCTGAGGGATAGGTGGTCGCTCCTACCAAGGTCCGGGCGGTACTCTAGATTAGATAAGATCCCTTCCTCATTAGTAAAAACCAGGTCAAGAGTGACCTCCATCTCGCCCAGTCGACTTCTGGTGGCCTCTCGGATATGTTGGAACAAGAAAAAGTCGTGCATTAGGTCCAAAAGCAAGTGAGATGGGTGTCCCGTGGTTGCCCTAGAAAATTCGCCGACCCAGTCTATCTGGGGGAAGTTAAAATCTCCTGCCAGTAAGAAGTGGGAAGGTTTCAAATTGTCAATAAGGCTTAATAAGCTCCTGAGCTCAGTCATGCTCTGGAATCCATCGGAACTCCTGTTGACGCCGCTGTTGCCCCTCACGGTGACATGCGGGCGGCGTCGGCTGCTAACTCCGACAGTAGGGGGCGCCCCCAAGGGACTTCGGGCGTTGCTCTCGAGCAGCACCCACCCAGAAGAGATTGACTCGGCCAGAGGCATACGGTACACGATCTGAGAATATATTACACTAACTGTGATCAGTTTTTGAATAAGCGAGATAACCTATGTATGGATATTGCGGGAAATGAACCGGATGTTATTTTGCTAACCGAGGTGATTCCAAAGGCACAACGTACACCTATCTCAAACGCTCTGCTGGCACTTCCGAATTATGAATTTTACACAAGTTTTGATCCTGATAAACTTAATCTGGGTGGCAGAGGTGAAAGGGGTGTTGCTATTTACATCCGCTGAAATCTTAGGGCAGCACTGGTTTCGTTCCCACATGCGGCGTTTAAGGAACACCTGCTGGTCAGAATCCAGCTGCACAGGCAAGATTACCTTGTCATTTGCTGCGTGTATCGTAGCCCAAGTTCCGATGGATTCCAGAGCATGACTGAGCTCAGGAGCTTATTAAGCCTTATTGACAATTTGAAACCTTCCCACTTCTTACTGGCAGGAGATTTTAACTTCCCCCAGATAGACTGGGTCGGCGAATTTTCTAGGGCAACCACGGGACACCCATCTCACTTGCTTTTGGACCTAATGCACGACTTTTTCTTGTTCCAACATATCCGAGAGGCCACCAGAAGTCGACTGGGCGAGATGGAGAACACTCTTGACCTGGTTTTTACTAGAGGAAGGGATCTTGAGTGAGAGTGAGAGTGAGAGTGAGAGTGAGAGAGAGAGAATAATTAATTTAATTTTTGGGGCTTATCGACGCACCAACTGCCAGGGTCATATGGCGTCGCCAACTCTTTCCCTGTTGGAAGGGTTTCTCGGGAGCCAGCTTGCTCCTTGTTCAGGGAAGCCGCCGGGCCTTGAACCCGGGTCGGCTGCGTGGAAGCCAGCTACGCTGACCACTCCACTACCGCGCCCCCTAGAGAGAGAGAGAGAGAGAAAGAGAGAGAGAGAGTGAGAGTGAGAGAGAAAGAAAGAGAAAAAGAGAGAGAGAGAAAGAGAGAAATCTTTTCATTGGTACTTATTACAGATCTCCATCATATGATCATGCTAAATTTCTGCAACACCTTGATGAAGTCATTAATACAGTTTCGGCGGGAAACAAAAGGTGCATAATCACTGGTGACTTCAATATTGATATTTTCCAAATCAACAACTCTCTAGTAACCGATAGATTTCTTACTTCATTGTCTCTAGGTGGATTCGTTCCGTCCATTACCCGTCCAACTAGAATTACAACTTCATCAGCAACCTTGATAGATAATTTTTACTTAAATGTTCCACATATATTAAATAGTTCCGGTATTCTCATAGATGACACCAGTGACCACCTACCCATCTATATCAGTGTCGAGCACACCACATCTTTCCCTACAATTCAGGAAAATTATCTTCACTTTAATCCCTCATTAACAGAAACCTTGGCCAGCCGAGTGAAGGCATCCCTGGATGCCTTGTCGCCTCCAAACCCTGATGTAAATACCTATGCTAATCTCTTAGTGAAGACAATTCAAGGTGAACTTAAACTGATATCTACAACTAAAAGGAAAAGGAAAATCGACCCTATCCAGCCCTGGGTATCACAGGCAATGGTCAGATGCATTAACAAAAAAAAACAAATTATACAAAAAATTGTTGAAAAATCGAACAACCCTTAACCGTCTCAAATATTCCCAATATCGGAATAGACTAAATACTGTTCTCAAAGAATCCAAGCTTAATTACTACGGAAACAAATTGGCGGAACACCAAAATAATTCTCAGAAACTTTGGAAAACTATCAATGAAATTATCAGAAGAAACAAAAAACTTGGAAACAGACTCCCCGACTTCTTTAAACATGACAACACCATCATTCAGGATCCAAATAAGATAGCTTCCGAATTTAATAACTTTTTTGCTACAATTGGAGAAAGTCTTGAGCATCAATTACCTCAATCATCCACTGACCCACTTGACTCCCTTAACCCTTGCCCCGGTGGCGGGTACGAGCCACCTTCGCCCTGGTGGGGGGCTAAAAAGACCCCCCACGATCTCAAAAACTAAGAGAGCTAGAAAAAAGCGCAAAACGGCAATCGAAAGCTCTTCGAAAATGATATCGAAAATACTTCGGTCATTTTTCTTGTCAGGTCAATATCAAGGTCACCAGAGGTCAAAATAGGTCAAAATCGCTAATATGAGGTGTACTAAGAAAACCTCCTATATCTCAGAAACTATGATAGCTAGAAACATTTTTTTAACACCATTCGAAAGCTCTTGAGATATGCTTTCATTACAGTGGCATTCATTTTCGTGTCAGGTCAAAGCCTAGGGAGCTACAGGTCACTAAATATTGGGCATATTCTTGGGAATGTCCATAGCCACCCATGCAAAAGGTCATTTACTTTTTCGCTAATAGCTTCCAAACCAAACAAGATACAGCCATAGTTTATGCACCATTGCAATCCTCTCGTCAATACGAATCGAATGATATATGATATTGATATGCCAGGTCAAATTTAAGAATTTGACCTGACCCAGGTCAACGGTCTGACCCAACTTGACCTGGTATAGTCATGATGTATATCATTTGACTTCCAGTGACTATACAAACACTTTGGTGACAAAATAAAAGCTCTATCTTAGTTTATTCAAAATTTATAAAGAAAAACACCAAAAATGCTTATTTGACCTAAGGTGACCTTTTAAAGATCACAGGTCAAAAATTTTGGCATCAGCTCCAGAAATGGGCTAAGAGCAAGTCGCAACCGATGTTTGAAGTTGATTCCATCCATACTTACTGAGAAAAGCTCATTTCGTGATTTTCCCCATGCATTGTCAATGGGGAGGTCATGCTCTGCACATGACCTTAGGTCACCAATATCAAAAATCCCGGAACAAATGTTGTAGCTCCTGGTGGGCCCAAGATGTGGTATGAGTTTCAACTTGATCGATTAACCCTTCTTTTAGTTATGCCGTCCTAAGTATTTTTTGAGGTGAGGTCACTTCACCTGACCTGGTGACCTGACCTGATATGACCTTGAGCCAAAATTTTCAGGAAAGATGTAAAAATGATGAAGGAACAGCTAGACCAAGTTTGGCAGCGCTGCGCGCCGCCGTTTTTTGGTCACTTTGGAAAAACCCAAGGGGGTCTAAAAAGACCCCCCCCACCCGGGCGAAGGTTAATGACATAGATATGATAGATCAACTATCTCTGGAGCCAGTATCCTGTCAGAATGTCTTGGACATAATTCAAAATTTAAGCAATACTGGTCCTGGAGCCGATGACATAAGTGGCAAACTTCTAAAGCAGCTTGGACCATGTCTAGTCAGAGAAATTACTTATCTCATGAATCTTTGCCTGGAAAATCAGATTTTCCCTAATATCTTAAAAATAGCTATTGTAAAGCCATTGTTTAAGTCGGCATCCTCAAATTTATTCACTAATTATAGGATAATATCAAGTTTGCCAGTCATATCCAAAGTTCTAGAAAGAATTCTTCACAACCAACTCACTGATTTCATAGAAAGAAATAACATATTGTATGAGTACCAATTTGGCTTCCTAAAACAGCATTCAACCTACATGCCCCTGTCACTTATTCATGACCTTATAACTTCAAACATTTCGAAAAATAAACAATGTGTAGGGATATATTTGGATTTAAAAAAACGTTCGATACAGTTGATCACAAAATTTTACTCAGGAAAATTTGTAAATATGGCATAAGAAATGAGTCCTTAAAGATGTTCCAATCATATCTTGAAAACAGGGTACAAATCACTAAGTTAGAGAGTCTGAACTGCATGTCTTCACCAAAAATTGTTCCTACGTGTGTACCCCAGGGGTCTATTCTGGGTCCAGTCCTTTTCATAATCTATATTAATGATATCTTTAAATCTTCTACTATTCCGAATTATTTTCAGTTTGCAGATGATACATCAATTTTCTTCTCAGGGTATGGCATTGAGAATAAAATCAATCAGGTAACCCCAAAAATATGTGACTGGCTATGCGCCAATAGACTAACCCTAAACACATCTAAAACATTTTACCAAATATACTCTGTAATTAACAACATGCCAAATCTAACACTTCACCTAAACGGAGCTCAAATCTCGCGATAAGACTCAATAAAGTATTTGGGTGTCACTATTGATGAGAATCTCAAATGGAAAAATCACATCACAAAAACCTGTAATACATTAAGACGAAACATTGGAATCATTGCAAGGGCCAAATTCATGCTTGATAAGAAAACACTTCTCCTTCTATACAATGCCCTAATTCTCCCATATCTGAGTTATAATGCTCTCATTTGGGAAGTAACTTCCAGACCAATCTAATGAGGGTAATTAACCTACAAAATCGAATTATCAGACTAATAGACTCAGCGGAACCTAGAACACCCTCCAGTCCTATCTTCAAAAGGCTCAATCTTCTTAAATTTCCAGACTTAATAAGGCAGCAAAAAATCTTAGTACTCCATAGCTTTATTCAAGGGAAATTACCTGTAGTATTCAGAGACTCTTTCTACTTGCATCATTCAACTAGAAACATGCGCCGAGTTGTCCATTTCCGGGAGCCCGCTGCGGAAACGGTCTACAGATCATTTGCCTTTCCAATTACCTGCCCACGAATCTGGAATGATAGCATAGCTAGGAATATTCCCAATATTCATGATATACCCTTCTCTAAACCTTTTTTCAAAAAAGTTATCAAGAAAATATTCATAGATACATACTAAGACTCCAAATATCGAACATATAAGATTTGAGACCCCTGAGTCTCGCCTGCCGGTGGGCGTCCGGCGCCGTGCAGTAGTTAGCTGAACCCCCGCACCACCGGGCCCCCTGGGTCCGCGGGTGCGGGGTAGGCGCTGGATTATTCCAGGCGTCTGGTGGCGGTTGACCTGCCGGTGGCGACTTGTTTCGCTGCCTGGCCGGCGTCCGCCACCGAGCGGCTTTTACTGCCCTCCGCGGCTCCGGACCCCAGGGTCCGGGGTCGCGGGGTAGGCGCCGGGATTGAGGCCCCGGCGCCTGGTGCCGGACGTCCCGCTGGCAGTGACACGAGCCCTCTGGGCGAAAATATCATAGTGATGCCCTTCGACCTGTTTGGTCTGAAAAACATTTTGCTCCTTCCGGGCCTAGGCTGTTGCTTGTCTTCCATGTCTAAATCCATCTGGTCCACTATTAGGTTACTGTAGATACCCAGGATTTGTTCCCTAAAACACTGGCCGAATGCGTGAATTTAGATGGCAGCTGAATTCGCTTTGCTAGTTTTGCCTTTTTGTGCTACAATTATATCAAACAAACTATTAGTAATATAACGATATTATTAAGCACTACTCCCTGTGCGAAATATAAGTCAAGGAGCTATATCAAGGTTACACTTACCAGCTCCTTGTCCCATCTGTTTTCTTCCCCTAAATATACTCGAACTCCTCTCTCTCCCTCCCTCGTTCTCTCTCTCTCTCTCTCTCTTCTCTCTCTCTCTCTCTCTCTTTCTCTCTCTCTTTCTCTCTCTCTCTCTTCTCTCTTTCTTTCTCTCTCACTCTCACTCTCTCTCTCTCTCTCTACTCTCACTCTCACTCTCACTCTCACTCTCACTCTCTCTCTCTCTCTCTCTCTCTCTCTCTCTCTCTCTCTCGTCTGCCTATTTTTCCACTATCATTCTAAATTACCTGGGCCCACATATGTTGCACTAAGCATGTGTCTGCCACTATGTTTGATAGTTGGCCCAGAAATCTCTGACCACGTGTGGTGGAACAAACGACCAGACCCAGCAGATATCTGGTTGAGCACTCAGTATCAACCGTGACAACCACCTCGGCTGGCTTAGCACCATCACCATCTCATCAACCGGCTCTCTTTGCCTTGGTGGAGGCTGTTTAGATCTGCGGATCGGTAATATCACCCATCTGCTCAAGTGCTGTACGAATGAAGCATTATCAGTACATCCTTGGCATAAAACTACCAGCTTGTCTTCATCTCTCGTGTCAAGACTATGGAACTGGAGGACATACAAACCGACTACGAGCACACCACCCGGGATCTCACATAATGTATCAGCTGGACGCACTTCTCCCTCCTATGTACGTGCGCTATTTCTCCCCAGCTAGATAGAGCCTATCTACTGATTCGTTCAGCCGGATGGGACTAGATGGTTTAGGTGTTAAACCTAACCAACCGTAATCTGAAGACCAACCACGACGTCCACCTCGACTATCACGGCGAAATTACCGTCTCTCTAGCACACGATTAGACACGATGCTCAAGGTGTAGAACATATCCAACCGGAAGCTGAAGAAGAACCACGACGTCCGCCTCGACCGCCTCGGCGAAATCCCCCTCTCTGGCGCTGATGGGACACGTTGGTTATGGTGAGGAACAATCACGACGTCCGCCTTGACTTCCTCAGCGCAATTGCCATTTCTCCGCTCACGATGGGACGCGATGGTCAGGGTGTGCAACCTAAGTAACTGTAAGCAGAAGTCCAATCATGACGTCCGCCTCGGCTACCTCGGCGCAATCGCCGTCTCTCTGGCTGACTCCCTCTACATTCGGAGACAGCGACGCCTGATCACACCAAGTGACCTACACGCTAGGCCACATGGGACGCAGCAACCCTCTGCTGCCCATTCCAGACCAGTGCCATCTGGGTGCCCCGGCGGATCCCGGTTCGGAGACCCGATGAGCAAGCAAATATTGGTGGACCTGAGGAAGTGCATGGATAACCTATCTACCTAAGGCGACTGGTCTCATCGCTGGCACGATGCAGCGTTGTATGAAACCTGCTGTCTGCCCTCTCAAACAACTAGATGGTATATGATGTGATGGGTCTAAGCACTCTGTAGGCTCTTCCCACCCCCTCCCCACCGGCTGGGACGGATTTTCGGTTGGGGAGTGGGCGGGTGGACTACCGACCTCCTGGGAGGATGGTCAAGGGTATTTTAAGCTGACCAGTTAAAAGCTGAAGATCAACTGTGACGGTGCCTCATCTGCCTCTTCACGTTCACCGTCCCACTAGGCAGCGTTCACTGAGCCTTCAGTGGTGATTACGCGTGCGCTGTACTGCCGGGAGCTGCATGGCGAAAGCATCTGTGCGCCATACTACTGGGATCTGAGTGGTGGGAAGCAGCCGACACTCTCGCAGCCGATATTAAGCTGAGGGACCGACCAGGCCCTCGGCTCGCTTCTGGAGGCTGGACGGATCACGAGATCCTGAGGCGTGGAGTCGGTAGCCGGCCCGTGCGATACGGCCGGCCGTCAGTGCCGACCGCGCTAGCTTGGCCCGGTGATGACCGGGTCCCAGACCCTTCTCGTCGCATGATCAGGCAGCGTTGATTCTGTCTGTTGAATCTCCGCGCGGTGCAGACTCTCTACGCTCCCACTAGCTGGCCTCACGGAGATAATGTCGGATGGTGGATGGGCTCTCAGCCGCCGAGGATGGTCGAGGTGTCTGCATATATCAGGTGTCGCGCCATATTACGTGAGCTCATTTCGTTTTGCTATGTTCATTTCGTTCTTGTATTGCTCTTTTTGCTTTTTTCTCCCTGCTCTTGTGCTGTTCCATTTAACTCAACTTTTGTTTATCCGTTTTCGTTTGCTTTTTGCGCACTTAGTGTCATCTCTGCTCTCATTTCGCCTGGTTATGTTCTGCGTCCTGCTTTTGCGCTGTTGGCTTCCCGCTCGTTGCTTTGTCTTTGCTTCATTAATTTGTTTTTGCTTCATTAATTGACACAATTATCTGTTCTTATCCGGTACAATGTGTGTGAACCTGGGTGTTTTCTTTTCCTTCCTTTGTGACTAACGTGAAGAACATATGTGGGCCCACAACTTCAATCAAACATATAATTATAATTGGTTAGTTTTTTCCGTCATTTTATTTGTTTTGTTAGGCACGTTTTGGATGATCTGTCTGCTCACTTTGTTTTGTATTGCTTCTCTTTTTTGTTTTTCTGCTTTGTTTTTGTGTTATTTCTACTGACCAGCATTATTATTTGTCCTAATCTCATAACATACTAATATCACAACATACTCACCTTGTGCTGTACTGTATGACTATTGCTTGCCTCTCTCATGTTTCTTATCTGCTGTTTATGTCCTTTGCTTCTCTTCACCTGTCTATATGGAAAATGAAATAAAAATTGATTGATTGATTGAAATACGCTTGAAACTGCAATCATTGGAGTTTACCAAACCACAAACTTCTATGGTTATATGGCATCACCAGCTCACATCCTCCTGGAAGGGGCTGTGAAGACCAGATCTCGTCTTATTCAGGGGACAAGTTAAGACTATAACGCGGGAAACCTCCCACAGTAAGTGGTCACCTTGGGCCACTGAGCTAGCCACCCCCTTGAAAGTTTATTGACACGGGTTACTGCCATAAGCGAAGAACAATTGGATGACATTTTCTTATCAATCTTACTATATGGGTTGTCCTAGGGCAAATCGTCAGGAGGGTACCAAAAAGTTCACCATGACCCTCATATTTCCACCAAATTTGTCTCCCTAGTTCCCAATACAAACAAATTTGGGCCCATTTTCAGATCCAAAGGTCAAAGAAGTCACCAGGTAGAAGTCATCAAAGTTTCGAGGTCAACGCAAATATTAAAGCAGAAATAATTTTGTATCTTAAAAGTGGCTAATCGAAATTAACCAAAATGGATATCAAGGGGTAGAACATACAATGGGTCATTCACAAAAATAAAAATTTTGACCTCAGGTCAGGTTTTAAACTTGTGACCTTTTCTTTAAATTAACAATTTTTGAAAAGTAATATTTTCATTTCTTCTTCTCGCTGGATGATCCTCAGGGTATAAGCTAACCAGCAGTGGGTGATTTTCTTTGTGACTCAGATTAAGTAACATGTCACAGAAGTTATCACTTGTGGCAAAACGATCATTGATAGAACCTTTCGTGCGGATACGCCACAAAATGGCTAATATCGATGTCAAATAGTACGAGTAGTAATAGTAGTAGTCAAATAGTCAAGTAGTCGAGTAGTGGTCGCATTTTTGTGAAATTCCGCAATTGTGTGAGGGCAACTGAGATCATGGTGGGAACATCAAAAGAGGATGTCCTAAAGTTGTGCGCTGAACAAGGGGCTGGGATGTGTGCTGGGGAGGGAACTGTCTCTGGCCAGGCTGGAGTGCATGTGGGGGCGCCGGAGAGGGGTGGGAGCCTGGGCATGGCTCCCTTGCACGGGTTGGATGAGCGCGGGAGAGTTGTTGCTGCCCAGGGTGCTGGAGATGGTGGGGCCTCTGTGTTGTCTGCCGATGGGTCGGGCTCGGGCTGCCTGGGTGCTGTCCCTGGTTCTTCTGCTGACGCCCATTCCGGGGATCTGACTAGCCCGACCGAATCTGGTTTGGTTACCAAGGATTCAGATGAGTCGGGCGGCCCAAGGGACATGTGCTCTGTGGAGCAGTCGGCAGCCTCATTGAGTGTGGATGGTGACAGGGCCCATGCATCCAGTGGGGCGGTTGGCTCCCCCAAAGATTATGGAGGATCCTATGCCGTGGCCGTTGGTGTGGGGCCTCCACTCTTGTCTGGGTCCAAGGGAGATGCCCTTGGCCAGCCTGTTGGGGTGCTGGCTTGCGAGTCAGGGGGCAATATGGGTGACACCTTAACACCTGCAAGGCCAGTGCCGGTTCTCACGCCTGCCGTCCCTCCGCAGATGGCCGGCTTGCGCTCGGCTGGGGGCCGGGGGGGTGCTCCCGTCTTCGGTGGTGCAACCTGTGCCGCTCCCGCTTGGAGAGGGGGCTCGGCCGTCTTCTCCTCTTACGTTCACAGCAACAACTTCTAAGGTCTAGACTTCTGGGGACCCCAAACCTGAGCTGCCATTTGAAAACATATGCATTTTTTCCTCAGTCATTTTTTTCTCAGTCATTCCTCACTCTTTTTTTCTCCTCTGTTCTTCCCATCATATGTTCTCACCTGACTATCAGCGGTCTCACTATTGGTTGTATTTTCAGTTGTTGCCCCAAAGTTTTTTGGAATTATCTGTCAAATCTCAGTCAAACTAAGTCATTCCTCAATTGGAAACTTTTATAGATTCTGGTTGTTCTCACATAATTTCATACGAGCTCCTCTTGCCTGATCTATGAAAATTATATTAGTTATTGTCTAACCAGTTTCATGACTCCTTCAGGTCTTCACCAACTGGAGGAGCTGACTTTTCTGGCCCAGCTGAGCCGATGTCAAGTGCGATGGCATGACATCATCTGGAGCACTCCAAGGTCATTTCTTTTTTGCATAGATACTCTAAATTTCTAGTGCTTTCTTTGAGAAATGCCAATACCCAATACTTAATATGATAGCTTAAACCTAGTGTCTCACCCCCCACCCATTAGATTGTACCTGTTACTGGTTGGTCCACCTAGCTATTGTCTGACGCAGATACATACTCCCTGTGGTTCTATTAGCCCCCCATATATATTTTTTTCTCTTCGTTGACCAATAGTTTTTTTCTGTTGTTGGAATTTGGCGCTGTTTATTGTCTTCATCTGTAAAGCTGTGCTCCATTGCCAATTATTCAAGATATCGTCCCAATTTTTCAGAACTTGATGATGACACAAAACTTATTTCGGGTAGTCTGCAAAACATTCTTGACTCATGCTGCTATAATTCTATCTCAGATGTCCACAAGAGCAATTTTGAACCAAACCAGATTTCAGTAATACATTTGAACATCAGATCTCTTCCCAAAAATTTTGACTCACTTAACCTCTTCATCTCACACATTAAGCCTAAACCCCAAATTATTCTAGTCTCTGAACTCTGGTTATACCCTGGACTTGAATCTTCATACAATATTCCTGGTTATTCTTTTGAGACTTCATCACCACCTGAAAATAAAGGGAAAGGGGCTGGAGTCTACATATGTAAAACCCTCTCTTATAGCAGGAGAAACAATCTTGAATCAAAATCCATGAGCCATCAATCAGTCGTTCTGGAAGTTACTAACCCCCTCGCCTTTAATATTATCATTGGTGCGCTGTATAGATCTCCCTCCTATCCATCAGCTCTTTTCATTGACTACATAGAAGCTACTGCGGACACCATCTCAAATGAAAGTATGCATCATGGGAGGTGACTTTAACTTTGATATTTTGAAATCAGATTCTCATGAGCCATCTCGCTGTTTTCTTCATGCACTTTCTTCCTTGGGGTTCTTTCCATGCATCTCGGTTCCCACTAGGATAACATCTAACTTTCAAACACTTATTGACAATTTTTTGTAACGACACCTCTTTACTACACTCATCCTCAGTTATTGTCACAGACATCAGTGACCACCTCCCTTTCTAGCTACAGCTAAAAACAAAATTGGAAAAGTTGAAAACTTCTCCTCCATCTCAATTTCCATTTGACTTTAGGAAGATCGACATCTTGAAGCAAAACATACTCTCTAGGCTTACCGATTTTTTCTCAATAAACGATCCAAACATTGCAGCAGAATCTCTCCAACAAACTATCACCACAGAAGTAGATAATTTGAGAATTAAAAAAACACAGACGGACTGTCCCCATCCAGCCATGGATCTCATGCCATCTTCTAAAATGCATTAACAAAAGAGGTGGACCTGCATAGGAAATTTATATCATCAAGAAGTAAATCGGATGAAGTAGCCTACAAAAAATATCACAACTCCCTTACTGCAATTCTGCGAACAGCAAAAAGAAATTATTTTCAACGTAAATTTGAAGAATATAAGTCCAACCCAGTAAAGCTCTGGGACACCCTCCTAAGTATAGTTAGAAAAAGTAAAGTATTCAAGGAACTCCCAGAAAATTTCCAATATGAAGGTGCCTCGATCTCAGACCCCTCAAAAATTGCTCAGCATTTCAATAAGTTTTTCTCCACAATAGCCACCTCCCTTGATGCGATTCTCCCCCAACCCACTTTGGATCCTCTCAATTATCTTGACAATGAAGTATCCAATTCTTTTCTGTTCTCTCCTGTCACGACTTTCGTTACTGAGAATGTTATCAATTCGCTAGGAAGCACAGGTGCTGGATTTGATGGCATAAGCTCCAAAATTTTCAAATGTTTATGTTCTACTATATCTCCCCATATTACTCACCTATTTAATCTCTGCCTTTCTGTTGGTATTTTTCCTGATCAACTCAAAACTGCTGTGGTAATTCCTGTGTTTAAATCAGGCGATCGTACTAACTTTACAAACTATCGACCTATCTCGATTCTCCCTGTTCTCTCCAAGGTATTAGAAAAAATCGTATACAAACAAGTCTGGATTTTCTTACTTTCAATAATATTATTAATGAAAATCAATTTGGCTTCCGACCCAAGCACAGCACGTACATGCCGATCTCAATTCTCTATGATAACATAACTTCATCACTTGTCTCCAAAAAAGCTTGTGCTGCCATCTATCTTGATTTGTCCAAGGCCTTCGATACAGTCAATCACTCAATTCTTCTATCGAAACTTAGTAATTATGGCGTCAAAAACAAAGAACTAAACTTTTTCAAAACTTATCTATCCAATCGAAGTCAATATGTTAAAGTAAACAATGTCAAATCCAGTACCCCTGCTCATATCCCACTAGGTGTACCACAAGGTAGTGTCCTTGGTCCCCTCCTATTCTTGCTTTATATTAATGATATCAAAAACAGCACTCAAGTCCCAAAATTCTTGCTTTTTGCTGACGACACTGCACTCTTTTTCTCTTCCAATACTCGTGAAGAACTATTGACTAGCATCAATAAAAGTCTCGGTGATATAACCTCCTGGCTAAATTGCAACAGGCTTACGCTGAATGTAAAAATCAGTTTATCAGTTATTTCCCACTACCAGTAAAGACTTCTCTATCAACATCAATGGTATAACGCTTGCCCGTTCATTTACTACTAATTACTTAGGGGTCTCAATTGACGAGGATCTGAGGTGGGTCTCTCATATAAAAAACGTAGAAAATACATTGTCAAGAAATATAGTTCTAATGAAAAGAGCTCAATATTTCTTAGAACCAAAACAGCTTCTCCTGCTATACAATGCTCTCATACTTCCCACCCTCTTGTATGGACTCCAAATTTGGGGAAATACCTTTACATACAAATTGAATAAATTATCGGTCCTACAGAAAAAATGTGTTCGAATAATTGACCAAGCAGAAAGACTTGCCCACTCCAGCCCCCCTCTTCAAAAAGTATAATATTCTCAAGTTAAATGATCTTATCAAATTTGTAACTCTGAAGGTCCTACATGACATTCTTTCTGGCGCTCTACCGTCCCCCCTAAGCACACATTTCACTCTTAGAACTGATGGTAACTACCAGAGAAATTTCAGACAGAACTGCCATTTTGTAGTCCCTTATGCACCCACTGTCTACAGAAAGTTCTCTCTCTTCGTCTGTGCTCCACGTGCCTGGAACTTAATTGTTTCGTCACAGATAACAATTAAGGCGGCTCCGTGGGCGCGCCGCCGTGCGTGCGCTGACGTCGGTCTGCTGATGTGCCTAAGTCTAAGTCATTCTTTAAAAAGGTTGTACAAAAGCTATTTATTGACAGTTACTAGGTTAGTACATATTCCTTAAGAATAGAAAGCGGTACTTATTTCCATCTCGCCTGGTAAAAGAACTCAAGATAATGTCGCCTCAATAACCCAGATTAAAATCTTTTACACAACTTGGCGCGGAAACTTAACTTTGCGGTAGACCTCAGGCGTCGTTACAGGCCTGCCTCCGACAGTGGCGGATCTAGCCGGTTGGTTTGGGAGGGGCAAACCAAAGTCGAAAAGCAAAAAAACGTTGCGCAGTGAAAAATTGCGCTACAATATGCCTTTTCGGTAGGATTTTGGGAACTGGAGACGAAAAGCAAAAAAAGAAGAAAAAAACGTCACGGGGTGAAAAATATGGGTTCAAGATACATTTTTTTCCTATTCAAGCCCCAATATTTACACTGAACTTCTCTAATTCTGTTTGAAGTTGAGAGTTGAAGCACCAAAATTTTGCTTACAAGCTAAAAAGGAGTCGGGGGAAAAAGAAGGTCGATCGCTTTGGGGGAGCAAAAACATAGTTTTGCCCCGAGCTTTTCCGTTTGAGGGGGGCAATTGCCTTTTTGCCACCCCCTGGATCCGCCACTGACCTCCGACACCCTACTACCTGTTCCTGAATCAGCCCCCCAACTGCCGCGCTCTCCCTCAGTCTCGCCTGCTCAATCTCATTCTCGTGCGGCAACAACTATCACTGTCCTCTCCCTCCGAAACTAATAACATATTTGCTTCGGCAGCTCGGCTCGGGGTGTCCTGCCCGGCCGCGTCCTGGCCGGGCTGCCCCTGCCTCGGGGGTGCGCCTGGTGGGGCGCGCGGCTGGGCTACCGGAATGGCGCTGGCTGCTGCCGGCGGCGGTCCCGGGCGGCGTGCCGGCGGGTGGCCCCTGACGGCGGGGCACTCTGCGTGGTGCGCGCGCCGGGCGCGCTGCCTGGCTCCGTGGGCGCGCCGCCGTGCGTGCGCTGACGTCGGTCTGCCGTGGTGTTGGTTGTGCGGGCGCGGAGTGGCGCTGGTGTAGCTGGCGGCTATGCCGGTGTGGCTCGCGTCGGGGCGCGGCCGTGGCGCTGGTGGCGCGCTTGGCTCGCGCAGGCGGACGCGCGGCGTTTGCTCTGGGCGCTACGGCCGCATGATGTTTGATGCGCGGGGCTGCCGGACGGACCGAGCCGTGATGTGGTCATCTATGTCCTTGCTGAGTGTGCTGTGGTGTGGATGGAATTTTGAGCTATTTTTGCGTTTTTACCAGCGTATGTATGTCATGATGCTTTGTACTGCTTCTCTCTGCCGATGGCTTTAAGCCTCGAGCTTTGCCGCGCTGATGCCCCCGACGTTATGTAGGGGCCCCGTGCCGGGGGTGTCATAGTAGCGCGTGATATACGTGTATGCTTTATGTATCGCTTTACTGGAAATATATCATGTATGGACGTAAATGAAGCTGATCACTTACCTACCACAGATTTCGTACCATTATTTGTGCCTTGGATCTAAAACGAAATGACCTGACTTGACCTTAAATGTCATAAAAAAGTACACAAATATGTCGTTACCGATTATGTTTCCAAGGCTTGACAGGTTCATGGTGCTTCGAATATGTTGGGAATATCACTCGAAGTCATACTGGCCTTATGTGATACTTGTTTATTATCTTATTTGACCTGCGCTTCATTCTGCGTGATTTGGTTAGAGCTACGCTATTTCCAATTCTAGTCTTGCAACGCACGCCGTATGGTATCCCCCAATATCAACTTATCAACCGTAAACTGTTCACCACCAAGGCAGTAATTCCAGGGTAGTAGATAACGGGTAGCCCGAAGTTTCGTGCTGCCATATGATAACTCCTCCAAAAGACGGATTCTAAACAAAAACAAGTTATAAGCGGCATTTTTTCCATCGAGTGGCTCTCGGTTCTTTTACTCGCGCCGTCCCGCCTGCGCTTGCTTGCTCGCTAGATGATTGTTGATTGTGTGTGGAGGAGTGAGGTGGTTCCAGCAGTATTTATTTGTTGTTATTAAATTTCTTACTGAAATTTTGCTTGGCTTCTCTCTGTTTCACTGCTTTTCTGTTGAGAGCCCCTTCATTGACAGATATGTGTTACCTGTAATATGAGAAACGTGCATGCTGCAGCCAAGATGAAGATAAGAAGTATTCGCCAACAAAAGGTGTGCTTCAAAATAACCCAGTTTGTGAAATCTGGTGGATTTCTACAATATATTATTTCCATTTGGTCAGCCCTTAGGTATGTTCAGAAGATTGTGACTGCAGGAGATTGTGGTAGACACATAAACTGGGTAAATTTACAAATCAAAGTTGGTAAATGAATTATGCTGTCACTTATGTTTCTGAACATTTCCTTAGAAGGTGGGTAAAATGTGGTCATCTCTGGCTCTATAGTAAATACATTTTTCAGCATTTTATTCATTTTTATGCATTTTTCAGGTTTTATTAAGTTCTATGGCTTGCAATGATTCCCGAGGAAGGTCGCTTGCACACCCTTGTTTTTCCAGGTCTGCTTGCACTTCTTTATTTTCATCTTTTATTTATGGTGGGTTTACCCTGATGCATAAAATATGATGATCATCTGGCAGATGTCTCCACTCTCTGGCCTTGTTTCTCAATATGTCCCAAGATCCAGGAATAGCAAGAAATAAATCAATCTTCCACTGAAACAATGCTAAAGGTATAATAGTATGTGATCTCGAAACTGTTGGTTTTACTTCCTAGCATGTTACCTGCCTCCTTCCGTCTCTATTGAGCTACATCAATCTGATATTGATATCTTTGGGGGAATGCACAAACACCTTTTCAACACACAGACATTGCTTAATCCTATGCTGAGGAAAACACAATTGCACAGCATGATAAATCCAATGCACACAATCCACAGTACAAGAGGGAGCCACAATCACATACTGGAAAAAAATTTGAAGCATGCAACCATAAGTTTTTTTCTTCCTGGAGCATCACCAGCTTCCCCTCTCCATTGAGTCACATCAATCTGATCCTGATCATTTCTTTTGGGAATTTAAGCACTTTTCCAACACACACACTGCTTAATCCTATGATGAGAAAAAATAAAATGGCCAGACATGATAAACCCAACAAATGATATCATTGCACCTGCAGCAGGCACAGTGCAAATTAAGCTTAGAACATTTGTAGGCAAGGTCAGTTCACACAGCCTGCAGTGTAATGGGACCCCCACAATCACACCTGAATAATAATGCAAAGCTTTCTCTGATCATAATATTTAGTATGTGCGCTGCCTGCTTCTAGTTGATGAAATTATATTTTTCAACCTAAGTGTTTTTTTGCAGTTGATTGTCTGCAGTTGCCTTTAAAAGATCAGATTTAGCATCGAACATCAGACCGTAGCATCAAACATAAGCGATATTAATGACATACCTCGCAACAAAGTATTCTTTAAGAAAGTAATCAAGAAAATTTTTCTAAGCCAGTATTGAGGCAATCCCTTGTCACTCAGCAATTCTAGATAACAGCAAAATTTTGCTCACTAGCCTTGTTCGTAGTGTCTAGGCAAGCTACAAGTTTTTCCACTAACCTACCTGTTCAGCATCTCTCTCTCTCTCTCTCTCTCTCTCTCTCTCTCTCTCTCTCTCTCTCTCGCTCCCGCTCTCTCTCTCTCTCTCTCTCTCTCTCTCTCTCTCTCTCTCTCTCTCTCTCTCTCTCTCTCTCTCTCGTCAGGACGTCAGGTTTCCCAAGCCTTCCCGTTTCATGCCGACCCTTCCAACACCATCGGTTTAAACACTGCCTGCAAAAATATGTTATCTATCTAAGCCTTCCAGCTTCCTGCGGCCTCTCGCCCCTGACCAGGTGATTCTAGTCGCCCCTCCTTCAACCCGCCAGATTGTAGATTTTATTGGGAAATATCCCTCAATTCAAGGCAAAGTTAGGTGGTTATTTTTACTGTAAGAGCCATTAATGTTGGGATTTTATTTTCCCGAACTACCTGATCGAGTCACCTGCCTCATTTTGTTCACTGGCTGCCCCTATGCCCTGGAGGGTCATATCCCCTGTATACCCATATTCTTCTATGACCATAGGGATGTCCCTATGACCTGTAGGTATATAATATTTTAAGAGTTTTCAAAGACTGTCTTGAATTTATGGTGATGGGACCACCTAGTGTGACAGAGCCCCACAAGGCAGCTGTCCCCAGCTGTGCAACCAGGGACTAGAATATAGCTAGCTCGGTGGCCCCCCGAGATGATGGTAGTTGGCCTTGTGTTTTTATTTCACATCTATTCAAGACCAGCTCAGGGCAACAATGATGTGGATCAGAGCCCCCCCCTCTAGAACAGCTCAATTTTCCCCAGGGGATAGACTAGCTCATTGGCCTTCAGATATGGGGTCATCAGAGTAGCTCAATTGGCTTTAGATGGGTTCATATGGCTTTTGACCAGCTCAGGTGGCACCAAGTGAGCTCAATGGGCACCAGAATGCCTTCGCCCATACGATTATTGGCGACGATGAGGCATTATCTGGACGCGTATTAATGGTGCCCATACTCTTACCGGGTACCATGAAACTCGACAGAATTCCCTAGCTGACCAAAAATAGTTGTAAATTGTCTAATAATTGTCCCAATTGCTACATGTGTTCTACTTGCATCTAGGTTCAACGGCGTAGGACACTAAATTTCGAGCGGCACAGCCCAAACGGTACACTGCTTAGCGATCAAAGGGGCACTCTGGCATCGATGAGGTCATGTGCTCTCTGTGCCCCATTTGGCTGCGCCCCTGTGGAGACCCAAAATCTTGGGGCTTCTGACTGCCACCTCCTCCCTCCATCTCCATCCGTGCTCCGAAGGCACTGCTCGGCGAGTTTGTATTTTGGCTATGAGGCTAAATCTGCCCAGTAAACACGAAAAAGAAATATTCTGAAGAACAAAAAGTTTCTATTAACATCGGTTTACAATAACACGTGAAAACAATTGAGTTTCAAGACACGGTTGAAAACAATTTGTTAAAGTGCTCCCACGCAGTTTCAAACTCTCGACCTATTGCGTGGCAACCGAGCGCTCTACCAGTTGCGCTACGGTAACGCGTGCGCGGCAGCCCGCTGGGGGAGGGAGTGTCGGTGGCGGCGCGACATCGAGTCAGTTTTTGCTCTCCTGTGGGAAGGTTTTTGTGGGCATTGTAAAACCGACTCCGGACCCCAAAAGGAAATTGATGGCGCTTTCAGATGATATGCAATTTGTTTCTGGGACCACCCAAATTTGCGATCTGGAGATCTTCCAAAATGAACATTTTAACATGCGATGTCAATGGGACAGAGGAATTATCAAGCCCGTGCTGCCAGCTAACTTCGATGGGGGCTGAGTAATTCCATGTTGCCCTAACACTGCTGCTAACTGGAACAGCTGTAGTCGAGGAAATCATAGCACTCACGCGAAAACAAGGTGTCAGCAGCCTCGTCCCCCTTTATGGCCTCTGGGTGCTTGCGGTCGCGGCGAGCCCTCACCGCGCAGTGCCTGTTCGCACTGTTGTTTTATCGTGTGTTTCGGTGGGTGGATGCAAATTTTTACGTGCTTCTTCTACCCCCTCCTCCCCTAGTTGTGAATCAGGGGACGCCCCCCCTCCACCCAAAAAAAATCGGACCTCGACTTAATTTGTTTGCGTTCTCTCCCTGCTACCTGCGTGAATCTGCATAAATGTGTTAGTGAAGTGCAACATCCTTAGCTATAATTCTCAAAATCTGCCTCCTATCCCCCCGTTATCGCCAGTCCGGGAATACGCCCCCCCTCCAGTAAAATCCAATGGCGACGCCCCCAGACAGATTATATTTCTGTGCGCGTCTCAAAAACATCCCTGGCATGACTCGCGGAAAATAAGTGAAAGGGTGCCACGTGATTTTTCAGAATGCCCTGCGATTTTCGCTCAAGCTTGACCTTAAATGTAATTGAAAAGAAACGTACACAAATACGTTAATTAATAATAATAATTCTTATTCAACGCAGGGTTTTCATAAGAAAAAACGTCAGTGCACCACTCGTTTTTTTACACTCGTAAGAGCCAGAAACGTTTTTGCTTTAGTTCTGATTTTCTCGTGCATAACACAGCAGGAGTCCCAGCCTTTCAGTCTGTACTAATTCCGCAAATCAGATACTCTCATCCGGGCATCCAAAAATTGCATTCAATGCAATTTTTGGATGCAATTTTTGAACTCAACGAAATAATCTCAGTTAAGAAACGAAGAAAATCACAAATGTATCCTAAAAAGCTCTGTCTCATCAACCGGCCTAATAAGTGAGGACATGAAGAGGACTGAAGAGAAAATAAATAATTAATACGCTATTAAGAAATAAGAACTGAGAAACGAAAACGAGGAATCACGAAGACAAAAACGAAGAATAAAAAGAGAGACCAGTCGACAAAGAACGATAATAATTCGTCATCACCGTCATCGTCACACCTTGTTTGTTCGTTGTTTTCTTTTTCACCGGATCCCTTTATCAAGTCCCACTACCTCCCTCCATGGGTTGAGCGCGGCGCCTGTGGCGACCCTCCCAGTGGATAATCCTTGTCCTTCCCCATCAACCATCTTATCCTTATCCTTCAGTGTGATTTTGCTTAAGTTTGTCATTTATATCCCTCATCTTTATTACGACCGGCGTCAGAATAGCCACATGGATAGTGGAGATGCTGTGTATGTCAAATATACAAATAAATAAGATACAATACATTTATTTACCATTCAATTCAAGAATTATTTTCAGATCAGTTTTTTTCTGGTGTACGTATTTGATCCTGGGGTCTACCCGTGCAGTGGTGTATTTACTCTGGTTCATCGTGGATTTCTCTCATGGCTACGGAGCGCTTCCAGCCAGACCTCAACAAAACAGGAAGGTACACCCAGTCATCCATCAATTACGCTCGCCGTGAAATACCGCTGTGAGAGGCGCGAGAGGGATAGAGGGATCTTAATAGCCATGACACTTCCTCACGCTCAACACAATGCGCCCGTATTGCCCGTGGAGGCGAATTTCGACGAAGGGATGAAAAGGTATGCTTATGCGGTAACACATGTGTTTGAATAAGGTGTCCACAGCAACAACATGCCAGGGTATCACTCAACCCTCTGACAAAAAGCTTTAGCCGGCTGATACTAAGTCGTCACCCCGTACGTGCGCCGGCGACAGTTCGGATACGTGCCGGACACGACAGTGGAGCCAACCGTACAATGGCTTCACGGTGGGTGGGGTGGAGGGAACCATCACTCAGCGCTGCCGGGACGCTTACCGAAGGGTTGGCTACAATGTACAATGTCAATTCACCGAGATAGATCAAACAGCTCCTGACAGTTTCGTGAAAGACGATTGCCAAAGATGGCACCTTAGTGTCAAAAACAGGCGTGCGTCTAAGCCTTACCTACGTCCGTCCTGGGAGGAAGCCGGGGGTCACAGCACATTCACTCATACAGTGATCATTTACAATATAATAATAGCTCCATTTATAACTGAAACTGATAGTCTCTCCGCCATCCGTAATGCCACCCCTGCCCATAGCGTGCGTTCCCATTGTGTAAAGAACCGGTCATATATGATATACGCTAGACTCATTAAAAAATCCAAAACTTTGGAAAGTTTAGAAACGCCTCTCATTTTTCCATGCATTGAAGTATTTTGAGATGATATGTAAAGGTTTCATCCCGATATCTTCAAAACTGATGAAGCGCAAGCGTTCTGAAGGTGGGCTGTTTCACTCCAATTTGTAGTTAAAGTCTCCATGTAAAACACTATTGGATAAGAGAATAACACCAGGCCTTACGGATGTGATCACCAACACCTGAGCGTTGACTCTGCATGAAACTCTGCGATTAGATGTTGATGTTCTGAAATCTAGGGACTTAGAACTATAATATTGGAGCAAACTAGAGGCTTAATGAACGTTACCACTTCATCCCCTAACATTCCTGCTCTTGTGTTTAGCAAACTTTGACACATAAATGTTATGTTATCATTTAAGTATGGATTATCTAGTATGCTCATGGCAATAACACGATCAGGCCTAGAAAGCAGTGGCCAGCCAAGCAAACCATCAAAGCGGAGAGCGTCAAAGACCTCAAAATATGGGTGACAGCAGGGAGATATGCGGCTCCTACCTAAAAGGATCCAAGCTTCCGACAAGTTGTCAAATACTCCTGGACCTCTTGTCTTCCAGAGTGCACAAATCAAGTTAAAGCGATCATATGGCACATATCGATGGTTTATGAAGATGTCATTGCGTTCTGGGAGAGATCAGGAATTCCGACTGTCGGTAAAGAAACCGTTGTCTGGCGAATAACCCGGCTCTACAGAGACTTCCAGAAGCTGTTGAAACGTAAGGGACGGGACACTGAACAGAAATTAAGAATAGAAGGAGCTTTGAGGCAAAGCTGGACCAGCTGTTTGATTTTTATACAAGTGTCGAAAGGAAAATTTTGCAACGCCGGCTAAGAACCGAGAGCCATAAGAAAGAAGACATACGATTCCTGCGTGATCAAAGGTCATCCAAAAAGGGGAAGATGAAGGGGCGTGATAATATGTATGAACAGAAGCACATACGAAACTCAGCTCGGAAAAGTAACAGGGCGCGAATAAAAAATCCCAAGGCCCGAGTTCCTCTGTTGTTCCAAACAAAGATCTTGATCCGGAGGATGCCTTTAACCCGCGCCCCACCGGGGTCCAGCGCCACCTTCGCCCCACGGGTGGGGCCATCGATGCCCCCTCTAACTCCGAAAATATGGGCGTTAGTGCAAATTTGCAAAGTGCAATAGAAAGCTCGCGTGAATTTAGTAAGAAATTACTTGTCATGTTTTAGTGCTCAGGTCAATGGTTTGACCTCCAGAGGTCAAATTAGGTCAAGATCGGCTATTTTCATTCAAATATGCAATGCTTAAGCAAACTGGGCATAACTCTTATGCCATTAGAGCTATTGAGGTCTGGTAAAGTACATTTGATAGTAAATTGTCAGTCCTTTTTCCGCTATGTAAAACGTAAAGACCTCCCGCCAGTGGTTTGACCTCCAGAAGCCACCTCGTGACCTAAGATGACCTGAGGTCACAAAAGGTCAGAAAGTGACCTTCCCGTATATCAAATGAAAGCCAGTGACGAGAAAAACACGATGGTGTTTTTTCAGCGCTCTAGCTTAATTAGGTCAACATTTATTGTCAAAATCCTGTTTTTGACCCCTGGTGACCTTGGATGACCTTGGAGAGGTCAAAGGGCAAATATGACCCCTGGAATCCGTGAAAGGGTGTCCAAGAACGCTTTTCTGATCAAGCTGAGCATTTTCAATCGCTTTTGTGACTTTTAGATCATAAGACAGCTTTTCCCCATGCTTTTTCAATGGGAGAGGTCACCTCGTGACCTGACATCAGGGCACGAAATCGAAAAATCCCGGATATACATCTTGTAGACCCTGGAGGGGCCATAAAGTGTAGGAAGTTTCAAATTGATCGACTTCGAAATGTAGCTCTTACAGAGCTCTAAAGTTGAAGTGAGGTGACCTTGGTTGACCTCGTCTGGTAACCTGACCTTGGGTGACCCGGGGTAAAAAATTTCATGGATGGTGGGAAAATAATGCAGTAAGAGGTAGAGCCCTCAACCGCAGTGCTGCGCCTCTTCGTTTTTCTGCTATCCCGGAAAAACCTTAGGGGGGCCATCGATGGCCCCCGGTGGGGCGAGGGTTAAGGACTCCCGCACTGACACAGATGGTGAAGATGTAGACTAAATTCCGAAGAAAATGGCACAGCCAAAAGCTGCTCGTGCTGAGATCTAACCCAGAGGTTTAGCGTCTTCATTAATAACGAATGTAGCCGATCGCTTCGGTTTTTAAAGAAGGCCATCATCGGCCCTCACCATGACGGTTCTTTAAGAGGCCAGTGCTGACCTTAGCAATGTCAGTGTTAGCGAGCCTACATCCTGGCGATCAGGAGACACAAACAGAAAAGCTACAGTCAAAGAATCCATGTCTGAGTTTAATTTAAAACGGTCAGATTAGGGGGCAGTTCACTTGGATGGTTAACTGAAGAAAACTACAAAAAATGAAAAGATGGCGATAGTTTTCACTGACCTACACAAATACCAAGATGGAAAGCTATTGGGAGCTCTAGAGCTTCGCAAATCAACCGGAAAACACAAGCTCAGAAGACATTCGATGATGATGATGATGTTTGTTTCAGACGCTCAGCCTCCAGGGCTCATGCGTGAGGACATTCAAGTTTCCGGATCCGTGGAATATCTCACCACCATGCTTTCAGTTATGATCGATGAACGTACGGCAAATGCTTGCGTGCGCGCGAAATGAATAAACCTTTCCAGTACCCTTCCTTTAAATTCCCACGGTTTTTTCAGCTTATCTGGACGACTCAGCTCGCTAAATAGGACGACGTGCTTTCGTTCAACATTTTGAATTGTGCTTTGATTCCAGACTTAAAGGGAGATACGCGAAAGAATTATTATTGTGGCTTATTGCTATTTGAAAAACCTGATTACGAAACTGTCAATTATTTGTGTATCTTCGGAAAAATTTTGGGAGACCACTCACTTATTATCGAAGTAGGTGAACAGTTCCGATAAAATGCTGAAGCCTTCACCCATCACTTACTTTTCGAAAACTATTTAAAAAGGAAAAGTAATGTTTTTTTTTGTAACAAAAATGTATGTTCTCCTGTATTTGTATTTGAATTAATCTTACAAAGCCTTTAAAAAATACAAAATGATTTAGTTTGCCCTGAAAACGAAAAAAACATAATTACTCAAGTCTTCAGCCGTTTCGTACCTCGGGTCTTGAGTCGTTTTCTGCTTCAGCCCCAGAATGACGAAACTTTTGCGTCAGAAAGGTCACGTGACCCCTATGAGGTGGCTGTACGTTCTGATTGGTCAATTGTGATGTCTTAAAAGTTTTATATTTTTGTTTTAATATAATTTTTGGCTAAAGCTTTTTTAAAATTAGTTCCTATTTAACAGTTTTAAACTTTCAAGTCACTGCTTAGGAAAATGGGACGGTTTTTTGTAGAATATTTTATATCCTTAGCCGGGGGTACGTCATTTACGTCGATAAGAGGTGTACCGGTAAAGCCGTCTAGAAATGTTGACTTTAAGAGCAATTTTAAGGCATTTGCCGGCCGAATTCGCAAAAATGGAATAGGACTTCTGAAACAAATTTTTGTGACCTTTTTATCCAGCCAATAAAATTTTATTCGCGTATCTCCCTTTAAGGGTTTCAGTATCTACCTTTCGGCCAGGGGCGCCGCCACGGAATTTTCGCAGGGGGGACAGACCCGGGCTGGTGTTGACCGGGGGAGGCGAATTTTGAGCATATTCGGTAACTGACAGCCTTGATGATTATTGACCCAAAAATTTTGGGGGGGACGTCCCCCCCTGGTTGGCCAACAGGGGGACGCGTCCCCCCGTCCCCCCGCTTTCGGCGCCCATGCTTTCGGCGTAATGGGTTGATGGGCCTATTAGCTAATGGGCTTTGATTTCAAACCTATATAAATTGTTTGGCTTCACATAACACTATCCGTCTCCGTACGGTTGGAATTCATATGAATATCTTCACAAATCATAACATGAAGGGACGTCAGAGAATATCCCCATAAAAAATTTTCATAAAGCTAAAATGAATCCGTGGAGCGGAGACCCATCGCCAAAAACTTGGTCTTTGAACATTCGTAAAGTAAATCAGATAGTATACATATTTCTACTCCCTTGAAATCTCAACCCACGAGGCGAAAGCTCAATGCCCTTGTAGGGAAAGCAACTGCCAGTGGCGGATTCCATCTTTTATTTGGAGAGGGGGCTTGAGCTCAGTGGCCCTCCCCTTGTAACCAAGGGTCTAGAATACCATGTTGGTTCAAGTTCTAGAGGATTTCGAGTGTATTCAGAGTTTCCTGATTGTACAGGGCTAAACATTTCTGGATAGAGCATTTCAAGAGCTTTCCAATGACTTGACTTTCAAAAAAAAAGATTGATACTGTAGTTTTATTTTCACACCCCTTTAGGCGCGGAAAGAATGTCTTTCCTCATAACTCTCCATAGGTTCAAGCTGTGACAAAGCCTCCGGCTTTGCGCGGGTGACGTCACTTGCACGTATTGTCAGGAAACCTGAACGAGGGCTGCATGTACCCTGGCATGTACCCGCCACTGGCAACTGGAGTCCCTGACGCAAGGGCTGAAAAATCCAGTAACAGGATTTCCGGAGAGGTTTACGCTCAGATATTGGTGATAAGCTAACCTGAGTTCTAGTGTTCTTCTCTTATCCAACTGTGTTTAACGTGGAGACTTTAACTACAAATTGGGCTGAAACGGCCCACCTTCAGACCGCTTGCGCTTAATCAGTTTTGAAGATATCGGGATGAAAACTTTACAGATCGCCTCAAAATACTTAAATGTATGGGAAAATGAGAGGCGTTTCTAACATTTCCAAAATTTTGGATTTTTTAGTGAGTCTAGTATACACTTCTCGCAAGATAATTCTAAACTGCTCTGAATACCTGGAAAGTGAATATTTGTAAATATTTCTCAACATTTTGGTTACTGTCTTTACAACGGATGTTTCATTCACTTACGACCCCAGTGCCGCTTCCACCGATTTCGGGCGCCGAAGGCGAACGAAAATTGGCGACACCTTGGATATGAACAGTGTATGCTAGACCAAAACTCGAAAAAGCCATTTGAAGCTGGCCCTTTTTACTGTGTGCCACCCCTGATTTTGTGTAAGCTTTCCCGGCATACCATTGGGCGTCTCACTTGAACATGGACCACCTTCGTCGATTTTTGCTTGCCCTCTTGTTTGTGATTGGGTGCCTATATTTCATGATTGACCGCCCTTTTTCAGTACTGGAACACCCTACTGTAACATGCAACACAAACCTCCTTTCAAAGGGCCCAAACCCAACTCAGGGGGTATAAGATCAGCTGAGGGGCCCGTAACAATTAAGAGGTTTCGAACCAGATAAGGGGTCCTTGACGGCTAAGGGAGCCCCAGTGCCAAAACCTGGGTTTCAAGATAAGCATGGGAGCCCTTACCATCTAGAAGGGACCCAGATAAGCTCAGGGGCTTAGAACCAGCTCAGGGCCCCTGATCAGCTCAGCAAGCAAAAAAAAACTCAGGAGGCTAGACCAACTGGCCCCCCAACGGGCTTAGAGGCCCCAAAGCAACTTAGGGTCTACATCAGTGCAATAGAGCCCGGGAAAACTAAAAAGTCCAATGCCAGCTCAGGGGTTCTTACCTGCTCAATAAACACCAATCAAGCTAGGAACCCTACGATAAAGCCAAAGACATCTTCAGTAGATCCTCTCAGGGGCTCTAGACCAGCTGATATCCGTCCCAATAATTCCACCACAGGGGTTCTTCTCAGCTCAGGGGGCCCCAAACAGCGTGGTGGGGTCTAAGGCCATGCCAGTAAGCTCCTTTACACTACCCTCTCATGGCCCCAGAACAGCCCAGGGACTGCTTGCACAACTTACTCTCAGGAGGCTCAAAACTAATCAAAGGTCCAAAATCAGCTAAGAGGCCCCATTCCAGTTAAACGGACCCGAAAATCTCAGATGAATCCGGTGCCAGTGTTTCAGGATTAGTGCTGGCGCCTGAATATCTAAAGGGGCCCGACAATGTTGTGGCTACAATCGGGCCCCCCTGCCTTGCTTGCGGGACTCCTTTGGTCTCTGCCCTCTGTGGGTACAACATCCGTCCCTGCTTGGGAGTAGTAGGTAAGTATAATATCTTAAACTCTTTATTCAAGCAGGCTCCAGAATACTGTATGCGATCTTTGATGGTCCCAATCAGTGATCCTAGCTGAAATTCGGCCAGACCCTGAACTTTTGGAGATCCAATCAAATGTTGAACTGACCTCAGGGAATTTAAGGCCAATTTATAGTTATGTGAGCGTTTAGAATGCTCAGAAATTTTGCCCCCTAAACGTTGTTTAACTTTTTTTTGCTCGCCGACATGTTTTTGTGTATATGCGTTTTTACGTAAATTTATATATTGCACGGTCGGGCCCCCAAAAGCTATTCTGGGCCTCGTTCGAGGTTGCCCCCATCAGGGTTCGCCCCCTCATTGAGCAATTTCTGAATCTCCTGGGGCACTAACGATGAAAGGAACTGAACTATTCCACATGCCTACTCCCCATTGATGAGGCTAAGGCTGTGAATTTTTTCAACATTTCATTCTGTGTTGGTGTGTAAAGGATATGAATTATGGAATTCTTTCATTTCAGACAGTTTTTTGAACATGACAATGAGGGGTATCATTGATATTAGCTGCGTGCTCATACTTCTTACAAACATATCGTTTTCTGGATTATTTTATACAAGATGAACATAAGGCTGAGTTTTAGTCATTGCACAGCAATGTCTGCTGAATGGAGGAAGGGCTAAAATTCTGGCTCGTAGCTGGCATAGCGTTATGTTTGACTCTTATTGCTTCTACGTTGGTATATTAGCGTGGTATATGTTGGGTACAAAAAGCTTGTGGAGAGTGTTTTACTTTGTTAATATGAATTTCTGTTGTCCAAATATAAAGCACCATGCACATTGGCTTTTCCATTGTACCTGCCGATTTGACATTTTTCCTGGCATCAAGGGTATCAAGGGCGATTTCAGAGTAAGCAGAAGAGGAAAGTGGTTACCCTCTGATCAAGTCCTCGACTACACTACACTGTGATTCGGCACCAGCTGGTGCAAATCTGGTCTATGTGCCTCCCCCTCGATGATGAATCCTGTATCCGCCCATGACTAACTTAACCCTATTTCCAACGGGCTCCCGGCTACCCCTATTTCCAACAGAGGGCAGATTCTGCCCCCAAGGTTTCAAAATTTACCTGACCGATTTTAAAATTTTCAAACTGCAATCGATTCATCTTGTGCTAGCCTCCATTTTTGAAAAAGAAAATTCCAAAATTTTGAAAATTGAGGGTAAGGGGTTCAAAATATACAAAGTGTCTGCCTTTTTAGATTATTCGTAACTCTTGTCTCTTAGGCTCGATTTTCACGAAACTGGTATGGATTGAAAGGGAATTGCTTGAACATGGTGATATCTTCAATTTAGGTTAAATTCAAAATTCAAGGACGATTTTAGGTCCATAATTCTGGGGGAATTATATGATTTTTTGCGCGTCTTTTTTGCAGAAATGCATACGCCAGGTAGGGTGTGATATCTCTTATGTCAAGCAAAGTGCACAAATGCCAAAAATATGTCAGAGGTGGATTCAGGGAGGCAAAACAGTAGGGCAAGACAGATATCCCCACCTTTCTCTGCATATGCACCAGCTATTTAACTAGGTTAGGGCCCTAGCTCAATTTAGGGGCGCTCAAAGGTCGGTGTATATCGGGTCTCAGAACATCTCCAGGGGCAATTTAAGCTCTGGTCCCCAGCTCAGCTCAGGGGCCCTATTACTGTGCAGCGGCCTAGACCAGCCCAGGGGCTGCCCAGTTCAGCACAGGGAGCTCAAGATTGGCTTAGAGCCCAGCTTAGCTCAGGGGCCCAGGTCGGATGTTAAAGGGTCAGAACAGCTCAAAGGACCCACTCAAGCTCAAAGTCTTCAGCTCAGTGACTCTTAAGTATTTCAGTGAGCCCCCCAGATCACTTCAGGAGCCCCCATCTCACCACATGAGCCCCAGCTACATGACCTCAGATACCCAGATTAGCTTAGGGGCCTGGATCAGCTCAGGGACCCCAGGTCGGCTTATATAGGGTCTAAGAACAGCTCAGGAGGGCCAATTCAAGCTCATATGGCCCCCAGCTCTATTATTGTGCAGAGAGCCCAGACCAGCTAAGCCCGCCCCCAGTTCAGCACAGGGGCCCCAGATTAGCTCAGGGGTCAGATTAGCCTTGGGGAACACCTCAGCTCAGAGGCCCCCATGTCGGCTGATATAGGGTCTTTGTTCAGCTCAAGAGCCCATTCAAGTTCATGGCTCTCAGCTCAGCTTAGGTACCCTAGAAAGATTTAGAGGTCCCAAACTAGCCCTAGGGCCCTCAGTTCAGCTAAAGAGGCCCTAGATTAGCTTATATGACATCAGAGGTCAGTTCAGTGGCCACTCGAGATTGACTCATCGGACCTTAAATCAGCTCAGGCGCCCAGGTCAGCTTAAGAAGTTTCCCAGACAAGGTTTCGGGCCCTTTTGGGTTTCTTATTTTCATTACAGTTTATTTATATTTTGCATCCGTTGCAGGGGCCCACCACAGAAAAGTGGGGGACCAGTGGCCATCCTGCCCCCCCTCGTTTCTACGCCTATGCACTATGGTCACAATCTATTATTTCTCTGTACTACCTCCCTCTTTCCATTCATGGGGCAAAGTGGGACGGATTCCACTTTCCCCGGTTCAACGTGCCCCATGCAAAACAGTCTAAGAGAAGGGGAGACCAGTCATCACAAGAGTGACAAATCCAGGCGATGTTTTTCTGAGCAATCAAGGGACCCGTACTGGTTTCCAGTAGTTCAATAAAACACGATCCGTGCTGCTGGGCACGCTCGGCAGTGGCGGCACGCTCGGCAAACCATGCAAGATACAGCCATAGTTGATGCACCATTTCAATTCTCTCATCAATACAAATTGAATGATATATAATATTGCTATGCCAGGTCCAATTACAAATTTAACTTGACCCAGGTCAATGGACCAGCCCCTGGGCTGGTCTAGGCCGCTGCACAGTTATAGGGCCCCTGAGCTGAGCTGGGGACCAGAGCTTAAATTGCCCCTGGAGATGTTCTGATACCCGATATACACCGACCTTTGAGCGCCCCTAAATTGAGCTAAGGCCCTAACCTAGTTAAATAGCTGGTGTATATGCAGAGAAAGTGTCATAAATGACATGCAGAGAAATATGCAGAGAAATGACATGCGAGGGGAAGCAACCACAGGTGGAGAAAGCAGGCACCCTGAGGACCAGCCAGGGGTTAATGCAGAGGACAAGGAGTAAAAGACCAAGAATGGACACCAGCGCTGTGAGGGCTGGTGCGAGCCACAGAGGCGAACCGAGACGCCAGCTCTTCCAAACTGATGACAATGGAAATGAGAAGTGTCTGTTGTACAGAGACTTGCGCTAAATCCAAAAAAGGTGATGACCGGTCACGCTGCGCAATATGCCTAAGTGGGTCCACGATACATGTGGGGGGGGGGTTGTTGCAGAGGATATCATTTTCGTGTGTGGCACGTGCCTTTAGTGGGCGCCTTGGTTCGGGAATGGGGAGGACCCTTAGCGATCATCGTGGATACAGAAATATACGCGCGTTTCTTTCGCTTTTTTGTGGGTTTGATAAACCAGACCGAAATTTTATACATCAATTGAAATTACGTTATCTGCAGACATGGCAGCCAGCATTTGACTTATGTCTTAAACGACTGATATCAAAAGCAAACGACAGCAATCTTTCGACCACCACAAAATGTTATATTCCATTGTTTAAAACCTCTACGCAAACCAGAATATTTCCACCCGGATAGGATCAACACATGCCTTCCTATTCAGCTCACGACTATTGTGACATACGACTTTGTCTATTAAAATCGTTGGTCTTTTGGTGCTGGAAGCTACTTAACCGTCCATGTTGGACACAGCAGCATACCACAGAGGCCTGTCACAAAGCATTTTTACCGTCAGATAGAAAAATTTAATGCTAGAGCGTTTGAAAACTGAGTAGCGGGGAGGGGATAACAATATTGCGACTCCGCAGACGCTATCATATTAAAGAAGTGAATCTAAGCATTTATGTACAATTATATATTAAAATTATAGCAAATTGAAAAGTATACATGCCAAATATCTTGCAAACAAGGAATCGAGGCAAAATAAGCCTGTTCGCTTTGCCCCGTGCTTGGGGCAAAGTGGTCAAAATAACTTTGGTTTACTTATTGGTTTCCTGTGCTGATGTCTTGTATTTTTTGCCTTTTTGTCCCCTCTAGTGTCTCCAGAATTGAACATGGGACAAAATCGTGGTACCTAACACAAGAAATCGGGATTACAAGTTCTTCAAAATTGAGCAAATATCACTAGGGTGACCGCTTTGCCCTGGTCTCCCCTACTATTGTTTGGAACTGATCGGTTGCCAGATATTGCTTTGACGCAGCGTGAAACTTGTTATATTAGGTTCTGAGGTTGGGTCGCTTGCCCTTGAATAGCTCATGTATTTGGCATGACCTGACCGAAAATTTAGTCAGGTACATAACACGAATTGGGAATAAGGCACTGTAAGTTGTGCTGTCCTTCGTTTCTTCTTTTTTACGTTTTTTTGGGAAAACCAGCAGGGAGCAAATTCCCCCCGTAGGGCTCATGTTAAAACAAACGAAAAATGGAAGATCGGACGGATATGATACAATGGAAGGCACTGAAGAATTAGGTACATTGTTCTTGCATCCTTAATTTAGAAATGTCATCAAACAATTATAAAAGAAGCCTGCTGCGAATTCTTACAACGAATAAACAACTGAATAATTTTCCAAAAACAGTAAATTTTATAGCCCTATCATTACCAAATCACGTAACCCAACCCTAGGTCACCAGTAAAACGGTAATGTTTTATTTTTTAAACTTGAATTTAGACGTCATCACATTTGATTTGGGTCTTAACGATTCAAGGGATCTACAATTAATATAATGCTAATTATTAGTCTCTTATATATGGTAAGTGGAAAAGTATGGTTTTTCATTGGGTCCACAACTCAAAAGCCATTAAACGGACGTAGCTAATAATATCACAGCGATAGTCTGCGCCCCGCAAACCGCTCTGACAAATTTTCATCACAGTCTGACATGTAAGGTGCTATCGCTCGGTCGATTTGTCGTGGGATGGATGCCCCAGCACCTTGACGCGCAAGCGATCTCGCGGCCGTGGTCTGCCGCGGCGGCGGTCGAGTCTGTTGGGCCGGCGCGCCCGTCCGATATGCCAACAGCCCCGCGCGGCCGCTGGCGATGGGGGAGGGGAGGAGGAAGGGGGTCGGCGTGCCGCCCATCGGGAAGTGCGCCTGACATTCCGTGGCTGTAGCGTTTTTTAGCCGCCACTGCGGGCCTGCTGTCCCCCTCCACCCAGTGATGGGTCGGGGAGCCCCGGATACCTCCGGATGGACCCCCTCCCCACCGGTACCTCCGCTCTGTCCGTCCGCTCAGTCGTGTCATCCGCTCAATGTGGGCGGCGGGTGTCTGTCTTACTTGTGTTTCACTATTTTACATTTCTTGAGCTGCTAATGGTTGGTTGGGTCCGTGCTTGGGGAGCCTGGTTAATTTTACTTTAAAATTTCCTGTGGTCTATTTTAGGTCGGTGTCTTATAGGCATGTGTCATTGTATGCAAGAGTGTCAATATATTAACGGATACAAATGATCAAACCAGGAACTGAATATTATATGATAGCCTATATGCTATGGCAGATCAAATAAAGCGTAACAAGGTGTTATGGTGTGACCCAACAAGGTTTACGGGGCTTTCGGCCATCGGTGGGTGACCGTATAAGCGGGCAGAACCTTTGCTTTTTAAATATGCCGAACTGAAGGTAAAACCACTTACCTTAAAACCATTCCAGAATATTGACAGTTTTCAGTCACCGACTGCACAGAAAACTGCGCGTACTTAAGAGTTCAGCTTTAGGATATATCTACAGAGTAAGCGAATGAAACCTGGGTTTCTACTTTCCAGAGTTGTGTTGTGGTTATAGGTGTTAGGCGCGGCGGGATGAATTTGTCCGATAAATCGAATGGGCCGATCTTGGGGAGTCAAGTCACCTGCTGAGAAATTATATCATTGGAAAGCCCATTTTCACTCCATGGAAATCTGCGCGTAGCTAAGACCTTAGTTTACAATATCATAATTTGGGGAGGTTCTAACCTTCGCCCGGGTGGGGGGTCATTTTAGACCCCCCTCGGGTTTTTCCGAAGTTACCAAAAAACGGCGGCGCGCAGGTCCACCAAACTTAATCTAGCTGTTCCCTTAACATTCTATTTATTTCCTGAAAATTTTAGCTTAAGGTCATATCAGGTCAGGTCACCAGGCCAGGTGAAGTGAACTAACCTCAAAAAATGCTTAGGATCGCATAACTAAAAGGAGGGGTAATCGATCAATTTGAAACTCAAACCACATATTGGGCCTACCAGGAGCTACAACATATGTTCCGGGATTTGTTATGTTGGTGACCTAAGGTCATGTGCTGAGCATGACCTCCCCGTTGTAAATACATGGGGGAAATCACGAAATGAGCTTTCACAGTAAGTATGGAAGGAATCAACTCCAAACATCGGTCACGGCTTGCTCTTAACCAATTTCTGAAGTTTATGCCAAGAATTTTGACTTGTGGCCTTTAAAAGGTCACCTTAGGGCAAATAAGCATTTTTTGGTGTTTTACCCTATAAATTTTGAATAAACTAAGATATAAATTTTATTTTGCCACCAAAGTGCTTGTATAGTCATTGCAAGTCAAATGATATCCATCATGACTATACCAGGTCAAGTTGGGTCAGACCGTTGACCTGGGTCAGGTCAGATTCTTAAATTTGACCTGGCATAGCAATATTATATATCATTTGATTCGTATTGACGAGAGGATTGAAATGATGCATAAACTATGGCTATATCGTGCTTGGTTTGGAAGTTAATAGCGAAAAAGGAAACGCCCTTATGTATGGGTGGCTATGGACATTCCCAAGAATATGCCCAATATTCAGTGACCTGTAGCTCCCTAGGCTTTGACCTGATCCGAAAGTCATTGCCACTATAATGAAAGAGCAACTCAATAGCTTTCGTAAAGTGTTGAAAAAAGTTTCTGAAATATATGAGGTTTTCTAAGCACATCTCATATTAGCGATTTTGACCTATTTTGACCTCTGGTGGCCTTGATATTGACCTGACGGGAAAATTGATCGAACTATTTTCGAAATCATTTTTGAAGAGCTTTCGATTGCCCTTTTGCGCCTTGTTCTGGCTCTCTTAATTTTTTAGATCGTGGGGTTTTTTAACCACCCCACCAGGGCGAAGGTGGCTCGTTCCCGCCACCGGGGCATGGTTTAACCATCGCCCCGGGATGTGTTTGAACACCCCCACCCCCTCAGTTTTCCGGCGGCACAAAAAAGGGCGATGCCTCGCACCGTTGTGCTTTGCACACCTAGCTTTGATTGATTCCGCAATGTTCCCTACAATTTTAAGGTTGGGTCATTTCTGGTCAGGTCACCAGTGCAGGTCAAGTGACCTCACCTCTAAAAATGTTTAAGGTGGCATAAGTAAGAAATGGGTGAATCTATACCATTGAAACGTATACCATATAATGGGCCCACCGAGTGCTACAACATATGTACATGTATTTTTTATATCGATAACCTAAGGTCAAGCACGGTCCATGACCTATCCGTTGGAAATACATGGGAAAAACAGACCTTAGGTAGGACGAGGCTTACATAACTCTGGCTGTATTTGTGTAGATAAAGCTGTTAAGGCCTCCATATTCTCCGAATCGTAGTATCCTGGGCCCAGTTCCAGGTTCATATTGCAGTTTTTGACCTGTGCCCTTTGTGATATCACCTGGGGCTGTATAAGCAGGTTTCAGAATTGGGTCAATAACTGCAGAGTATGATAAAGCTTTTATTTTGATATCATTACGTTTATATTGCTATTGCAAGTTTATTGATGTGCCCCTAATTTTGAGCCGATTCCGCACTTTTTCCGTCGGCAAATCAAGTGATAGACCGAATCGTATTTGGCCCCACCATTGGTTACAACTTTTGCCCCCACCACCAAACTGGAAAAAGTCCTATGCCTAATAGGAATCTGAAGAGTTCCGGCTGCTGGAAGCTTGCTGTGTGAAATGAAAGCATTTGGAACTTTTATTAGAATGACCTCCGCGTAGATTATCCAAATGGAAATTAATTAAATTTGATTGCCTTTTTCCATTGCATCGAAACTGTATGCATGTGCCTAAGACCGCACTTCACGATATGCCTATAAAGACAATCACAGATTTCAACCGATGTTCCCTTCATATGAAACTGTACGTACTTCAGACCCCTTCTCAGGATATGTTTTCATAGCGAATGGCTGAAGAGTTTATTTTCTGGTTCATATGTTTCCGGGAGTGGTCAAGTTTTTTGCTGTGCTGGTATGAATCTGAAATGGGCCATCGATCTGCCAGCAGCTTTACGACGAGTTAGATATAAGCCGAGGTCCAGTTGCTCACGAAATTGTGCGTAAGCACGGTGTTAGGCTTTCTTCTCCGTAAAGAAAGTTTTGGAAGACCGATTTTTCTGCAAATTGGACCCGAATTGTGTGTACCGCGGCGCTTGCTGCCAAACGGAGATCTTAGAAATCTAGGCCGGTGGAGGCTTAGTAAGCCCCTTCCAAGAGGGACATACCCTTAGCAGAAGTCTTAGCTACGGGCAGTTTCGTAGGCAGCGGAAAATGTGCTATCGATTGATTTACCTTCACATTCAGTGCATTTTCCCGGAGATCGGCCCATTTTAAAATGCGAAGATCTTTCTACTCGCACGGGTAGAAAGGTCTTCGCATTTTAAAATGGGCCGATCTCCGGTAATATGCACTGAATGTGAAGGCATACCAAACGATAGCGCATTTTCCGCTGCATACGAAACTGTTCGTAGCTAACACTTGTGCTAAGGGAATTGTAGGAGGCGCTCAGCGCCCTTTCCGGCCCGCCACCCAGGGTGGGGCGGCGGGTGCCTGTGGAGAGCGATAGGGTGCCAGGGGAAGCGCCCCCTGTGCATCGGCTGAGGCAGTCGATGGTGCTAAGTGTTACGGGAACAACTATTTGTCGCTGGCGGCGTTAGTCCGACCCGCGAGCTGGGCGAGCGGAGTAGTGGTTTGGTGTTAGGTGTTGTAAGGTGCGGTTTAAGGAAAAAACAGAGGTGAGCAGAGGAGTTATAAACGGGGGACGGGAGATCTGGAGGGGTTGTGGGATTTGGCAGCCAAAGTACGGGCTGCCGTAGAAGCGGGGCGAGTGACCTTGAGTCGTGAGACGGCATTTCGTAGCGTTGTGTGATTGGCCAGTTTGTGGAGGCTTCTCTGCGATTAGGCCATGCGTCAGTAAGTAGTTCTGTTTTTTCGGTGTTCGATAAGACGAATTTCATTAGCCCACGGAAACAATTGTTTAGTGAAAATGACGACTGGCCAGATTACTTCCTATTTGTAAAGCGCAGGTAGCTTCTTGAGTATTAGTTAGATTGCAAGTATTTGATGGATGAGTATGGAGGTTCAGCGGTAGCCATTCTGGATTGAAAATTGTTTAGATCAACAGCGTGTTTTATTGCGGAGCAAAAGTAAGTTGGAAAATAGGTAAAATCGATGACATGTACGTTATATTTATGACAACTGTGTCGATAATAGCATTAGAGATCGTATTCATGTATTTTTTGCACCCTACGACCTTATATTTAGCTTTTAACGCGATTGTTTACTTTTGAGAGTTTCGCCGCACCCGCGCCATTGTAGTTTTCCATTGTTTTTGAAGGTACTCGGGCCGCCGTATGATGAGACGGTGGCTCGCTTGAGGCGGATAGCAACGAGGGGTACCGGACATCGCCCAGCACCGGAATTAAGCTGGTATGACCAGGTTTTTACACCTAAACGTGGTGGAAATTGCACTCGAGCTGTGGTTGTAGCAGATGTTGAAGCAGTTGAGGTAGCATGTGCTGAAGCAGGCGACGTAAAAGTGTTGAAGCGGATGATGTAAATTGGGGCAGAGGACAAGTGTGTAGTTATGCCATTGGAGCCCGCCCGAGTTAATCACTAATGATCACGGCGGTGGGACCAGTTTCCGTAAAGTAAAACGCTGTCTTAGCAGAGGTGTCGAGGGTATGAAATCGAAAATGGTACCACTGCATAGCCCAGACAATTGTCTTTCATTGCCAGTCGGTTCACTTCATTGTTTGTTCACCCTGTGTTTACTATGCAGCATTCAGTAACCCTGGGTACCAGAATTGATCGTTACCTAACGTAATTCCCAGACGATTACGCCAGACAGTTCAAAAACCAGTACAACTTTTCGAATATCAGTCACCATCAGCCGGATTATGGCATTGAGCGTCAGTGGTACTTTTTCACCACTTAACTCGGAAAGAAAGGCGTGTGATGGCATCGGTGGCTCTATGAAGCGTGTCGTGTACCGCGCGGGTCTTAGAATAACAGTGAATGAAACATTGTATGTATGTTCTGAATGGTTTTTTAGTTGCTGCAAAACGAGCCACAGGGATAACTTTTTTTGGTGACGAGTGCTGTTACAGCCAGTATGGCCTAGAAGCTGGAAAAGCGCTTCCATTTTGCCAGGCTGGTAAAAAATTCAAAACAGTTAATCGCATCGTTACGCTTGACATGACAACAGCTGCTGTGTATCATATGTTGTCCTCTGACAAGCACTGTGTTCGAATTGTCCAGGGCCGAAGTGTGCGTGGAAGTGAAAAATGACAAATTAAATGATGTGGATATAAGATGTTGCAACAAACTGGTTTTTGTTCCAATTTTGTCGTGTGATATTGTTTATAATCGCATATGACTTGCCGCAACGTATACCACTCAAGACCAGTTATTCCACAGGGAAATGTCACAATCCATCCACAGGATCTTTGCATGTGTGAAGCATTTGATAACAGCAAACAGCAAACTGGCGGCCAAATGGCCTTTCAAATCGCAGGCGTCTCGGCTTTGGTGAAGGGTGATAAAATAGCGAAGGTCATTTTATGTCATGAATTAAGGTCACCCGAGGTCAGTATAAATGCGTAATGCTCAAAAATATTCGAGGAACCATAAACCTGTCTCAAGCCTTGAAATGGAATCAGCAACGACGTATTTGTGTGCTTTTCTCCTAAATGACATTTAAGGTCAAGCTTGGTCATTTAGTCAGGCTACAGGCGTAGTTTCAGATCCAATGCCTAAATAATGATACGAAATCTGTAGTATGTTAAATGATCAGCTCCCATTTGACATCCATATTAGCCATGCTGTAGCATATCCGCACGAAAGGTATTTGCAATGAGCGTTTTGCCCTAGGTGATGACTTCTGTGACCTGTTACTTAATCTGAATTACAAAGAAATTCACCCACCACTAGGAAGTTTGCACCCTGAGGATCACCCACTGAAAATTTGAAAATAGGACTTTTCCAAAAAAATCTTAATTTAAAGAAAAGGTCACAAGGTCAAAACCTGACCCGAGGTCAAAGTTTTTATTTTTCTTATATGGCTCATTGTATGCTCTATCCAATGATATCCATATTGATTAATTTAGATCAGTCATTTTTTAGATACCAATTCATTTCTGCTCTAATGTTTGCGCTGACCTCGAGATTTTGATGAACTCTGTCTGGTGACCTCTTTGACCTTGGGACCTGAAAATGGGCCCACATTTCTAATTTTGTATAGGTGACCTTGGGTACCTACAAAATTTGGTGGAAAAATAAAAGGTGTGGTGAACTCATCTGGACGATTTGTCCGGGAATGACCCATAAACCTGCTGTGCTTGAAACGTGTAAAAGCAAAAATGCCCCTTCAACGCTGAAAATGTGTCCTTTTGGCCAATAAAAGTGCCCTTTTTCTTCCAGGGTGCTCAATGAAAAATTGAAAGAAATGCATGCACCGAATGCACGCTGCCCAATTTTACCGCGAGGTCACAAAACCCGCATTGCGTGACACAAACATGGTAGGCTTCCGACGGTAAATCAATGTTCATTTGTGCTGGAATAATTTGAAGCTTATAAGGAATGGGCCGATGAGTATCTCGTCGGGAAACGATAATTAAATATTCCCGGAGCAGAATCAGTTTCCATTTTTGGAGGGTTGTTGCGGAGAAGTTGAATTTGAAGCTGTCCACTAAACAATGGTCTGTCGCAGCGTGCAAACACCGAAAAAAACGCTTAATTGTTGCAGTGCGAGGGCATCGACTGCCAATAAAATTTACCTCGTCGGATATTTCTGGCCGTTTTTTTGGGTTCCCATGGTAATACAATGCTCAAACAAACTAAAAACAAATTTTTATCACAGACTTATGTTGACTTGTGTCTTTCACCCAATGTTCTACACTGCCAAGAGATTGGCGCTACCCCTTTCACACATACTCTTCCTCTCAGCCACCACGGGGTCATGGACTGGCTCATGGCACCGAGTCTCAGTTGGGAGCCGAATTTACACCTCCGCCGAGTTTCCAAACCCAACAGCCTTTGAGCGGGGGCAGCTAACATGCAGTTCTGCTAATGGTTTTCTTCTTAAATCACAGGTTTATCTGTCGCCGGTCCGGCTGGATATTCCTGGGCGGTGTACTCTTCCGAGCACACCACTGACTCCGCTCAGAAATGCCGGTACACAGGCGGACTTTCGACACGTAGCCGATCATTTGCCTTCTGACCGTCCCATTTAGTGGGCGGCAAATCGGCGCGGCAGCCGACCGCCAAATGACACAGTCGGCAGTTCGGCGGCGCGCTACAGCGCCGGAAACGCCGCCGCGCACCACAACTGGCGCAGACGCAGCGCGCCGAACGGCGTGTCGTCACGAGCCTTCAGAGACGGGCAGCCCGGGCGAAGGGGCGGCCGGGCGCCCCCACTCTGCACCCTGTTTCAGCCCAGACCCCACTCATGTGGTTCATAATCACATCTGCCGGGCCGGAGGCGCTGACGGTGCTGAGTCACGTTACAAGCGCAACATGGACTCGCAAGAAGGCTGGAGTTGGGTTGAACGATATCATATAGATTTTCCCAGTGTCTCTGGTGCCTTGGATTTTCCAAAGGCGTACACTTCTCGGCGGTTATTCAAATTTCGAAGGAATCGCTACAAAAGAATTAATCAATTTTTGTCGTATTCGAGCATGTTACTTCCATTTCAAAATCCAAGCTGAAAGCATTTAGGTATTCGCAAATTCATCGTCAGGAGGGATGAGGATGGAAATTTTACTTCTAACTTCCTGCTCAGTGGAGCATGGGCGAAAACGCAACACCATGTTCAGCTTCAAGATGCGGAAGCCATTATATATTTAGGTAATTTAGGCAATAGCTTATTTTAGCTAAGACATGTCCAAATTCAATGGAGGCTGAAAGCACAAAAAAACAGCTAATCCCGTACCAACCAGTTACCAAAAACAGCAAATCCCAGTTAAATAGCTTGGTTCTGTATGTTCTATGGAAGATATGATAATTGACATCATATAAAAATAATTGATACGAATTATTATTTCAACAAGAAGCTACAGCAATCATTCTCACCGCATCGCCTTACGATAGCTTCCTTTTTCCAATGCGCTGCAAAAGAAGGTCCCACAATACTACTCTAAACGCAAGCAGGTAGATACGTACTTGTTTTTAATTAAAAGAATATAGTGTGCAATAGGACACGACACGAGTAATTTACCAATACCACAGAACAGGCCGGGCAGAGTGGCGTCAGCTGCCTGTTTTACACCCGACACCGCGAGCGGCGGCAAACAAGTCACAAGACACCGCGAGCGGCGGGTTACAAGTCACAAGGCACCGGGAGTGGCGGGTTGCAAGTCACAAGACACCGCGAGCGGCGGGTTACATGTCACAAGACGCCGTGAGCGGCGGGCTACAAGTCACAAGACGCCGTGAGCGGTGGGTTACAAGTTGCAAGACACCGCGAGCGGCGGGTTACAAGTCACAAGACGCCACGAGCGGCGGGTTACAAGTCACAAGACGCCGTGAGTGGTGGGTTACAAGTCACAAGACGCCGTTAGTGGTGGGTTACAAGTCACAAGACGCCACGAGCGGCGGGTTACAAGCCACAAGACGCCGTGAGCGGTGGGTTACAAGTCACAAGACACCGCGAGCGGCGGGTTACAAGTCACAAGACGCCGTGAGCGGTGGGTTACAAGTCACAAGACACCGGGAGTGGCGGGTTACAAGTCACAAGACACCGCGAGCGGCAGGTTGCAAGTCACAAGACACCGTGAGCGGTGGGTTACAAGTCACAAGACACCGTGAGCGGTGGGTTACAAGTCACAAGACACCGGGAGTGGCGGGTTACAAGTCACAAGACACCGCGAGCGGCGGGTTACAAGTCACAAGACACCGCGAGCGGCGGGTTACAAGCCATAAGACGCCGTGAGCGGTGGGTTACAAGTCACAAGACACCGCGAGCGGCGGGTTACAAGTCACAAGACACCGGGAGTGGCGGGTTACAAGTCACAAGACACCGCGAGCGGCGGGTTACAAGTCACAAGACACCGCGAGCGGCAGGTTACAAGTCACAAGACACCGCGAGCGGTTAGTTATAAGTCACAAAACGCCGTGAGCGGTGGATTACACATCGCCAGAGTACTTTTCCGCCACCTTTCTAGTCACTTAGCTCCTTAAATGCCAGTAGTGCTCCATTCAAGCTAGTAAAATACTGCCACTGGTTCTGCAGCGTCAGAAATAGCTCCACAATCACGCAGCCGCCGTTTTAAAAGCGAGAGACAGCCAGTGCATAAATGTCACCACCAGTGGCGGTGGAAGCGAGGGACAGGGGGCAGCATAAGCGTCGCCACCGGCAAAGAAGTGGAGGGGGGGCAGCCAAACTTCAAACTGATGCTGACAAAAAACTGTCCACGTTAGGATAAAAAACTGTTCGAATTTGGACTCCTCGTTGCCTTCCCCAGCGGCTGGTTGTAAGAATGTCCGGTTTTCTCCCATTTTGACTGAGATCAGGATTTTTGCCAAAAAGTGGGGGCCAGGCCCCCTGCCCCCCTTTTCCGACGCTTAAGGGGGCAGTGTGCCCCTACCCGTAGCCACGGAAGGGGGGCAAACTTGTCAATTTGTCCCCTCCCCTAAAAACAAGTAGATTTTGCCAGTAAATTTGATCATGGCGGTAAAAGAAGTACGAAGGGGTGCTTTAAAGTTCCATACCAAAAATGCGAGGATGCGTTACGTACATACCAGTTCTACTAGCAAGCCACAATTTCATGGACGTCAGTAAATATTCGACCTAAAAAACTATGTAGTGTGCAAATAGTATCAATAGAATGTTAAAGATCACCTCCATAAAGATCAGATTCGATTTGTTTCCTTACTCAAATAAATGATGAACATCATATACTATTGCTCACATATAACGTCGCTTCCATACAATTACTACCATACTCAGCGAGTCAATCCGTCGCTATGTTTGCCCCATTCCCTGCTGTATTTTCTTTCTAAATTTTGTTTGCCCAGTATCTGCCTCCAGCACTCGATGGAAATATATGAAAATTCAGTAAAAAAACTCGCACTCTCAGAATATTTTGCCCCACTCTTAATCAAATCCCATGTGGGAAACAAAATTGACCAATCCCGTCTCCCAGCTTTCCCTTATTTCTTAATTAAAAACTTATTCTATTCAGGGTCGCAGTCAGACCTTTCGTACGGGATGGGGGGGGGGTGGACACACAACCTTTGAGGGGCATACAGGGAGAGACGCTTTTTGACGTGACTAAAAACTTATTATAACTTGGTTTATCGTAACTTTTGGGCACCCCTGGTCCTAAAAAATGCAAATCAAGCATTGACAGAGAAGTAAAACTCGGCTAAAATCGGAAAATCAGAAAAAATAGTGCTGAAATTTAATCAAAGTACCCAAAGCACAACTGTTTTGGATATATCTAAGGATACGTCAACCAACTCATGAACTCATTGACAGAGAAGGAAAACTCGGCTAAAATCGGAAAATCAGAAAAAAAGATCACTAATATCTCATCAAAATAGACAAAGCACAACTGTTTTGGATATATCTAAAGACAAGTCAGCCATCTCATGGAAGGAGGTAACGACAGAAATGTTCAGCGGGGGCTGTGATGTTCGTCACTATGTGCAAGCTAAGACATTAAGTCAAAAATGATATTTTTGAAACCCACTGGTTTTGTCCGTACAATTAGCAGCAATCATTTGTGACGAGTGAGCCTTTGTTGAACGCAGATTAAGTTCCGCAGCTCCCACAAGGGCCTTGGGAGGAGGAGTGATATCGTGACACTGAGAGAGTAAAAATGTTGCTGCCGGAATAATTTCGGAGATGCCCTTTTAACGCGTTTATAAAGTTCTATATTTTCAACGGTCGGTCCCAGTAGGAGTAAAAAAGGTAAACAGGCCTGTGGCTTGGATGGGGATGGTGTGACACGGATGAAAATTGAGAAAAACTAGTTTTTCCTTTCAATGAATTAGTAGAAATCAAGGTCTGGGGGACTGCTCTGAGCTCAGGGGTACATGCTTTTTTAGCACCCCTTTCCATTACTAGTATAAAATATACTGGTAGTGGCTCAGTGGCCACAACCAGTATGATGGATTACCAGTATAAAAGCAAACTTATATAATCAGGGCTGCCTAAGCATCACAAGCCGTTTTAGCGATGGCTCATGCCTCGTTAGGTCCATTTTATAAGGGTAGTTGGCATTATGTTGCTATTCCCCATCTATTCAAAACTAGCTCGGAGGCCCCTTGTGTGATCAGAGCCGTCCAGAGCAGCTGCCCTTCAGTTGTGCCTCCAGGGACTAGACTAGCTCAGTGGCCCCGAGAGATGGGATCGTCAGACTAGCTCAATGGGCCCCAGATACGCTCATAGGGCCTTGAGCCCGCTCAAGGAGCCCCACAGCAATTTAAGGCGCCAAATCATCTCGGGGGCCTCAGGACAACTTAAGTGGCTGTCACAACTTCAGCGCCCATACCAGCTCAAGGTACCCCTAGGACCCAGATCCGCTCATGGGCCCCATATCAGCTCTTGGACCCAGATCAGCTCAGCGACCCCAGGTCAGGTCAGGTGCGTCCAGCTAAATTGAAACGACAGTGCTCCATTCCCAGCCAGGCTTCATTTAACATCTAATACCTCCAATAAAATTCCGGCTTGATACAATACTCAAATTGATCAGATTTCTGCTAAGGACTAACAAGGCTTGATACCAACGAGGCTTTTCATCCAAAACGAACTTTTTACCATGAGCCTAGTTTTTAAAGGAGAAACGTTAATGACTAGCACAATGCAAATTTTAAATACATTTGAATGATGAAAATCCAAATAATGACATTATCTCGTCATCACTTCATGAATTGATCGTTGATGTCTTGCACTGAACTAATGACTTGTCCCATCGCATGGATTTTGCCGACCTGCAAACTCCTGACAACTTGATCCAGCGCTATCAACTACACAAGTTTTTGTCCACTTTTCGTATCATACCCTTACGGAGCTGCATACGAGAACATAAAACTCCATGAAGCCATGATGCCATCAGTTAAGTTCGGCATATTTTCCAGCTGTGCCCATATTTAGAAATAATCCAGTCGGTATTTGGTAGACAGAGAAGAAAGTAAAACACCATAAGTTCAGTTCCGATTAACCATAAACGTTTTCCTAATAACTTTCATCAGAATGTTCTTCCTCAAAGAATAAAATAGGTAAAAATGGTTGAAAAATTGTGACATAATCCTAACTTCAACCCCTATGAGAACATATACCATCCCTAGGATTGGATTTAGTGTCTTTGATTTTGGTGCTTTATTTTGGTCTGATACTGGACAGAACACCGGCAGCTTGAAGCGCAGAATTGCAACATAAGAAACTCGTTTATTTACGAGATCAATAGAAGACCTCACCGCTTAATTTCAGGCCTGTTTGAGCCAAGCGAAGATATGACGAGAAGGCACTATCGCTTGAATTCCCCAGATTTCAGAGCAGAAGTTAATTTGGTTTCGAATAAGCCAGTATAATAATCTCATTTCTTAACCAAGCCTTCATTATAGCGCCCGATTATTGGCCCTAATGTTTTGCTAAGGTGTGGATTTCCATCGAGTGTTCAACGCAGACACGGTGTAAAAAATGTAAAAAACAGAACATTAAGAAGGGAACCAGGGAAATATCTAGCAACGGATTGACTCGCTGAGTAAGGTAGTGATTGTATTGAAGTGATCATTTATGTGGACAATAGTATATGGTGTACATCGTTTATTGATACAAACAAACAAATTGAATCTGATCTTCACAAATGTGATGTTTAAAAGTCTATTAACACTATTTTCAAACTACATAGATGTTGGGGTCAAATGTTCACTGACGTTCGTGAGGCTGGGGTTGGCTAGTTTAACGTTTCATGACCCAATTTCAGCGGTAAATTTCACATTTATTGGATTCATTGTGCATGTAAATAATTACCTAACAATCTTAAAACGTGTCGCAGTCAATTTGTCTCATCGAGAGTAATCAAATAATGTGCTACTTGACATGCTTTCGACTTTTAGTTATTGGCTCATGAAACCCCGGAAATAGGCCTAAATGAAAACAACAGCCTTCCAAGAACCTACATGTGCTAAGTAGGCAGAGTAGATACGGGACAACTGAGGTCACCACATTATATAGCATGCTTGTTTTCATGGGAAACAGCGCGAAAAACTACAAGAAGTAAAAAAAGAACTATTTTGGGGGCCCTAATGTACAACCATAACTTGGAGGCACATCTTTTCGAAATATAGCCTGGTTCGCAAACGTGAAGCTACTATCAGACGAGCTTTGCCTTGTGCTTTAAAGGGAATGTGGCACCTTCACAACGTGATTTTAACTGAGATAGCCAAGCTTTAAAGCAGGTCGGAAACCCGGTACTCCATATTTCATTTGTCTTGGAACTCGATATTTCCGTAGAAAAAAGTTAAAACCTACCTGACACCAGCCCCCCTCAGCCACCCCGTCGCCGGCGGCCATTGTTGTGAGCTACTGGTGTGACGACATATGCTGACGTCACGATGAGCATCAGCCAATCGAAGCCCTTGATGCGTTTCAAGTATGGTAGTGGTTGCCAGATCGTGACATCATCCACAGTCTGATATTTATTTCTTTTCTAGAGGAGTATTTTTAAAAACCAAATATTGAGCATATTGTACATTTTTCAGAGAAATCATGAGTGGTTTCATTATTTTTTACTAAAAGGACGCCTAATTACACTAAATTCCAGGATTCGACCAAGGTGCCCCATTCCCTTTAAGCTGTGGGTTGTGGACTAACTAACGGAGGCAGGACAGCCCACCGCGCGGCCTTGATGATTACTTCGATTCAGATATGTATGCGGTGAGCTCCTGTCTCCTGGCCTCCCACACATTCCCTCTGAGCCTCCAACTCCTCCTGGCCTCCCAGCTAGCTCCGAGCACATGCACCCAAACGGTGGCCGCTCCACCGCCTGCGCGCTCCCACTGATCCCAGCGTCGTTCCGCACACGAGATGGTCAACGCGTAGAAGTACATGGGCATTTCCAACGAGATGGACACTGAATTCGCCGAGCTGTCGGGATACTAAAGCTGCTCGCGCATCCTCGAGTCGGGCAGCGGCGGAACGCGTTTCCTGTGCCTCTTCGCCCTAGCCATATCCTTTCCGATTCGCCCTGGCCCTATTTTACTGACAATATACATTTATACAGTACATTTTGGTAAATTAAGGATACAAGGAGCGGAATTTGCAGAACACCTTGAAAATGGGGAGGGTTGGGAACCTCAAATGTCCGTCAGAGTTTTCAGCTTTACCCCCCTCTCCCCAGCCGAAATTACCTTGGCCACCACCGACAAAAAATAAGGTCAATCGATCTTCAACTTCCTTCTAACAAGAAAATTTTTCCTCTAGAACGACCCATCTGGGCTCCTTGCTACCGTTTCCGCATAATAGTTAGAAAATAAAGCTTTCTGTTTTTCCGCTTTGGGCAGAACTGGGAATTTTTACGAAAGGTTAGTGAGCTGGGATCAGGCTCTCCTGGCATCCGCATTTCCCACGCATATGAGCCAGAGAGTAGGTATTCAGCCTTTCGCTTACCGGTTCCAGAGAAGGCAATCTTAGGATTTTGGTTCAGTGCTGCACCTACGGCCATATGCAGGTCCAGGGGGGGCAAAGGGAGCACGTGCCTCAACCCCGATCGACCCTCGGCACCCCCTTAAATGGTCACGGCGCTCCTCTGAAGGGTCGGTGGCGCTTCCCTAAAATGCCGCTTCCCAGTCAGCCGCCCCCCTGCCCCCCGGTGCGAAAATCGGTGCCCCGCGATAGGATTTGGCATCAGGTTCCATCGGCCAAGAGTGGGACCCTCTTGGTCCGGATGTCCTCCCTCCGAAGGGTACCCCCGATCGGAAATCCTGGATCCGCCTATTCCTCCGGCTACTATTGCCGACACCATTATCCGGCTTTCCCAATTTGTTGGAAATCTGACGATTTTGAAAAATAGCCGGAGTAGACCAGTGCATTTTTCTCAAATTTACAGTGCCAATTAACAAAGAAAAGGACACTCGTTGCAATGGAGCGCATTTTATCACTCAAGAAGGCATCCTAGTCTTCTTTCTCAAGCACTCTAGTTTCTTCTTGGTGTGGTAGAGCCAATCAAGGAGTCAAGCAGTCTCCAGAAAGGGGCAAGATAGTTTTTTTCTTACTAGAACAGATCTCTTATTCTAAAGAGTGAAAAGGGCACCAGTTCCCAGTGCAGAAAAGTCCGAATGGTTGGGGACCAATAATGGTTTCCAGTTTGTAGGGATAGGGCCCCTGCTTGCTGCCGCGACTCCGCCGTTTGTATGGAGAGGGCCCCTGCTTGCTGCCCCGACTCCGCTGTCTGTTGGGAGAGGGCCCCTGCTTGCTGCCCCGACGCCGCTGTCTAGGTAGAGGGCCCCTGCTTGTTGCCCCGACTCCGCCGTCTGTAGGGAGAGGGCCCTGCTTGCTGCCCCGACTCCGCCATTTGTAGGGAGAGGGCCCCTGCTTGCTGCCCCGACTCCGCCGTCTGTAGGGAGAAGGCCCCTGCTTGCTGCCCCGACTCCGCCGTCTGAAGGCTGCGGTGCGGTCGTGAGCGGTACAGGGTGAGGCGGCGTCAGTCGGCTGGTACAGTGTCCATGTTGGCGGACACCCACCATGCCGCAGGACGACCAGCACACCCGCCACCGGCACGGCCGCCGCCAAAATACTGGGAAGGCGGCGTTACGTCACTGGCCGCGCAGGCCAACAGTGATTTATTGGCGCAAGTCTGCAGCAGAGATAATCTGCGCGGCCTTTAATGTAGTCGGTCGAATGTCACGAAACACCATACATCACCACACTGTTAAGGTTCTGTGTTGGGAATCCTTTTGTTTACTGCATAAATACATGCCATTTTTAAGTTTTCAACATTTAGCATGCTCCACGCCACATTTTCCTGCGGAAAATGAGCAAAAGACTGTTGTACTTCCATCACAATGGCTAAAAGGTCCTAAACGACGACACGCGCGTCTAATTCACCATGCCGAATATATTAATACCTGGCGTTTAGTACTAGAAAACACAGCGAAAACTCGACTGAAGTCAGAGTCGATTCTGGAGGCCTGTCAACCTATGGCTTCACTTCTATTGGTCGCGGGCAATGCGGGTAGCAGCACCATGGAAGACCCGACGCAAGCTATGAAGACTTAAGCATCTTGTGCAGCAAAATGTGCGGGCAGTTAAGGATGGAAGCAAGGCCAGTGGCCACGATGGTTTACCTTAAAAAAGGCCCTTACGATTACAGACATAGGGGAGCACTATAAAGGACTGAACTGGTCTCCATGACCAAGGATACATCCTCATGTATTTGCGCGGTGGGAGGGGGCAGACCCAGAGATGGAAACTTAGGTTCACTTTTCCGAATGTGTACAGCCAGAGCAAGAATTTCTGCGTTTAGAGCCTCAGCTACATACGACTATCGAGAGGGAACATTTTCGTCTTTGATTTATGTATTTTAATGATTTTGGGATCAGCCATCATTTGAAAATCCGACTGGGCAGACATGAATTACGACAACCCCGTTTTACATTTGGCCCGGCTTCCTCGCGGTGACATTCCTGCTCCTGTCCATTCGCTTCCAGATCGAACCAAAGAAAACAGCCGCTCCACTATCTGGCAAAGCTCCTCAGCTGCTCTGCGCGAATGGTTATGGATTGGATCACTCTGCGGATGCATGGGATTATTACAACGGGAAACACGTGAGTAGTATTCACAGAAAGCTGCAGAGCTGCAAGCTATGCATGGAACGAACGAGACATGCATTTTTGAGACGGCACGGGACCTGAGTGGGAGAACGGGTTTTCGTTGGGAGTGTGAGCGCCCTCCTCCCTCGGTCGTCGATGGAGACCACCCGGGTGATGGCTATGGGGAACCAACTGACCCGCCGTACCAGCGGGCGCGGCTGATGGACCGACCAACCCGCTGTACCAGCGGGCGCAGCTGATGGACCGACCAACCCGCTGTACCAGCGGGCGCAGCTGATGGACCGACCAACCCGCTGTACCAGCGGGCGCGGCTGATGGACCGACCAACCCGCTGTACCAGCGGGCGCGGCTGATGGACCGACCAACCCGCTGTACCAGCGGGCGCGGCTGATGGACCGACCAACCCGCTGTACCTGCGGGCGCGGCTGATGGACCGACCAACCCGCTGTACCAGCGTGCGCGGCTGATAGACCAATAAACCTGTTGTACCAGCGGGGGCGGCCCATCGACCACCAACCCGCCGTAGCACCGGAAGCTGCTCATCAAACTGCCAACCAAGGGTGGTGGAGGGTCGGGATTTAAGGGGGCAGCATGGACAATTCAACCCATTTATTTCCAGTCAACGCCATAGGGTTAGTGTTAACACGCGCATTGACGGGCTCAGAGCCACCTTTGCTTTGACGAGGGGGGGTACCTCTCCTAAGATCTCGAAAACCACGCTAAGTAGCGAAAAACGGTAAACGGTGGTGGGTAGGCCATCCACTTCTCCATCGAAAATATCTGAACCATTTTTTTCAGGTCACATTTAAGGTCACTAGAGGTCAAAACATGCCGGCATAGGGATAACATGTAAATTAAGGTTTTCGGTCATTACATCCGAAAAAGTAAAGATAGAGCAAAACAATTTAAACTGCATGAATCCTCGCAGCAAGCCGAATCGAATGATATATAATATGACCTTGTTAGGTCAAAATTTGACCTGACCTGCAGTCAGGTCAAGGTCAAATTAGATAAAATGCATATCATTAGAACTACAAAGGCAAGGTAAATCTAATGCAGTTAAAATAAACACTCTATCACCATCCATTACTAAGTTTTTCAGTTAAAATCATTTTTCCCATGTATTTCCAATGGAGAGGTCATGGCTCGTACCTGACCTTAGGTCATGGATATCAAAAATACCAGAATACATCTTAGAGAACTCGGTGGACCCATTATATGGTATGAGTTTCAATCGGATAAGTTCACCCTGTTCCGACTTATGCTATCTTAAACTTTTTTTAGGTCAGGTCGCTTGACCTGTACTGGTGACTTGACCTGAGATGACCTAACCTTAAAATTTTACAGAAGTTGTAAAAATGATGAGAAAAAAGGTGTGCAAAGTACGGCGGCGCTACGCGCAGCAGTTTTTATTCTGTCTCCAGAAAACCCGACCGGGGGTACCCACCCCCCGTCAATGGGAGTGTTAAAATTCATAATTTAAGAGCGCACGGTGCCCCGATGCCCCTAGCTCCGCTGCCTACACTACCAACTCGCCGCTGCGGCGGAGGCGGCCCATTACAGCCTGCTGTAACCGAAGAGCCCGTGTTTCACGGTCACGCTTACCATATACATATGTGGATACTCTAGAAATGTTAAACAAACAATAGACACAGTTAAACAGCATCAGCATTGACTGCGCATCCGATTCAAAAGTAGACATTCCATTCACGTTTATACGCGGACCTCCCCTTACGACGACCGCAAGCTTGTGCTTAGAAATGTACGGAAACAACAATCAGAGCATAGCGGCTCCACTGGCGTTTCTCGGCTGAGGCGGTGCCGCGAGGCGGCAGCACCAGTGCCCACCGGCGACCACCTCTGGCCGTTGCCGCTGAAACCGGGCTATACACGCCTGCTCTGTTTGAATACAATGTAAAACACAACATGCTTAGGTGCTTACTGAGTCTATCACGTAAATAAAGTCCCCAGTAGAGCTGGCGTTCTACTGGCTCTTCAGATATTAATTCAATTTACAGTAAATATTCCCCCGTCGCTGATTGTTTTTCCTAACGAGCATCTTTATCTAATAACCTTACCTCTGAACCCAGACACGCTTATTCCTCATCAATCACAATCATATCCTTTTAAGTATATTCCAACTCTTTGGCCCTTTAAGAGCAGGGACAGAAGCATTGATAGGAAAGAAACGAGGAAGAGGTGACGGATGCCATGTTGTGTTCATTTTCATCTCAGGTCAGAGAAACAGACAGCGATAGCTTACTATGCTTATGAAATATTACAGCAAAAACTGATTCAAAGACTGATTGAAGTCAGTGCCTGCTCCGCATGATGTCGATCCGATTGTCAATTCTGAAACTCTAGATGCCTCACAATTTATTGCTACAGAATTGCCGCCCCGGTAGCTCAGTTGGTAGAGCGTTGGGCTCCGGCCCGCTGCTCAGAAGCATGCAGTGGCAGTGCATGTCCAGGCTTGGGATCGGTTCCCCTGAGACGCTCCGGCGCTCAATAGTTGACCCGACGTACAGGTCGGCTAGCAACTGACTGGTGAGAGGGTAACCTGAGCGGGGCGGCCGTCCCTGTGCTTTGTGGGACGTTAAACTTAGGCTTCTAAATCAACCCTTCATTGTGGGAGTTGCTCGTTCGGATGGTGGGTTCGGGGTCTCCGTGACAAGTCCCTTGATGACTTCAGCGAGTCTCCGACTTCAACAGTCGAACTGAGAACAACTTGGATAAAAAATAATTTATATAAAAAAATAATTTCTAGCCTATAACTATCAATCCTTCAGGCCCATCGAACGGAGTTCTCATTGAGTTCTTATTGATTGAGTTTTTCTTCTTCATCGTCGCCGGTGCTTGCCTTCTGCTAACACACTCATGCCGCGCAGGGCCGAGGTCGTCTGCGCCGGTGCGGCTGCACCTCCCGCCCTGAGTATTCCTCATCCCAGCCCTCGTCCTCAATACGTATCGGCGGAGGGTCCGGATCTGAGGGGGAGGCAACATGGACCATTCAACTCAGTTCTTTCCAGTCAACACCACAGGGTAAGTTTTAAAAATTATCATTGAAGCGGGAGGACATAGTCCCCCCACCCCGTTGCACCGCCCATGTCTCTTCAAGTATCCTTATCCTTCACCGTCTCCTCCCACAGTGCCCTGATCTTTATCTTCATAGAGGCAACATTGGAAGAGCCACTGTGAATAAGTGGGAATGTTCGATACATGTAAATACACCCGTTATACGAGCACTAGGCAGCCGCAAAATGCACCAAATGCAACAGAGACACCTCCCCTGAGCGTCATTTTGTTTACTTTGCTTCACTGATTCCAAAACTTTCTATTTTACCCCAGCATGACAGAAAATTGGTGAAACTTTTTGGTAAACTGCCAAAACCTCGCAAACCCGCTGAAAAAACGTACAGGTACAAATATTAGAACCTTTACGACATCTCAGATAATAAAACGTTTGATGAATAGTTTAAAAGCAGGGACCCAACATTCTATAAGAATCAAAAGAGTCTATCATGAAGGCCAGATATTCACATGACTTTGACCCTCAGCTTCGAGGTCTTGTTGTTATATATATTGTCGCGCTGCCTTGCAGCTATCACACTGAAGTTGCTTTCATCTCTCTGTTTTGGACCAGCCGATACTGTTACAGTCTTGGTGACCATCTGCACAGCCCTCTCGACATCGGTGGTGAAGCAGGAGAGGGTGGACTTGATGAAGGCTTTTGTCTCATCATCTGTGTGAGATGACGGAGAAGGGGTGGCTGTATCTGGTTCTGGTAAGTCTTCAGGCTTGCAGGCACTGAAGTTCAGGTGACGAGTCTGAAATTCCTGGCAATCTTCTTACCCCTGAGCTTTGGATCATTTTTTATGAGTATTAGTTGCTCCTTGACTCCCCGCCTCCTCACCTTACTTATCATTGGACCCCGCCATAGCCACGAGAACACCCTCAGAGTGTGCCTGGTGAGAGTTGGACTGCAGTATGGCCCTTATGGTCGTCTTCTCCTCCTCCGTGATGTGCACCTCCGGCTGAAGGAGGTGGCAAAGTCTATTTTCCAGGTGGTTCTCAAGCTTTATCTGGACGAAGGCGGACATATAAGCCTAGGTGAGGAACACTAGGCACATCGGCTGGAAGTTTGGTCTTGAGGTACACAAGTACAGACTACCGGCCCTGGACTGCGGGTTGGTCTACCTGAAGTCACACATCATTGGAAGACACGAGCAAAGGACATTCGAGCTGTGCAAAGGTAAGGCTACGAGGCTGAAGTCCTGGTCCAGTGCATTGGCAAAATGATTATCACTCATGTCTCCAGGCTGCCACTGGCCAGCCAAGTACGAGGACTTCCCCAACACAAATTTTGAGAAGCAGATTACGATAGGGACTCGGGACACCATCAAGAAGCTTAGGCACGACTCTAGCAAAGAGCAGGGCTGTTGACAGGAGCCCTAGCCCCACGGTGGGCCGAAAAGCAAGAGACTGCCCGCATCACCGCAGGTGAGCCAATTCCTGCTTTTGAAAAATTGGTATGCCGTTTTTATCTAAGATATTTTAAAGGTGGTGAAGCTGTGAAATGCCCGATTTCTGGTCAATTTACGAGTTTTCGGCAACCGGCCAAAAAAGTTTGCACCAGTCATACTAGAACAAAAACAAAATGTGTTTTAGAATCTGTGAGGCAAAAGGAGCAAAATGACAATCGGGGGAGACGTCTTTGCCATATTTGGTGCATTTGGGGGAGCCTAACGACCACGACCTCAGGGTGACGTATCTCCTGATGAAAACTTCGGAGAAACGGATGCTCCATAGAGGATAAACATATCAGCCGATCACCCCCAGATTCAGGTGCAGCAAAATGAGGCGACAGATAACGAATATATTTGGACAGACTATCCACACGGCTTCATGCTTCGCGACTTCTGCGAACACCTAGCAGGGAGAGACCCGCTCTCCTTGTCCCTGGTACACAAGCACTCTCTGTCCCTGGCAGACACGCACTCCCTGTCTCTGGTACACACGCACTTCCTGTCCCTGGTACACACGCACTCCCTGTCCCTGGTACACACGCAGTCCCTGTCCCTGGTAGACACACACTCCCTGTCCCTGGCAGACACGCAGTCCCTGTCCCTGGCAGACACGCAGTCCCTGTCCCTGGCAGACACGCACTCCCTGTCCCTGGAAGACACGCACTCCCTGTCCCTGGCAGACACGCACTCCCTGTCCCTGGCAGACACGCACTCCCTGTCCCTGGTACACACACACACTCTCTGTCCCTGCCAGACACGCACTCCCTGCCCCTGGTAGACACGTACTCCCTGTCCCTGGTACACACGCACTCCCTGTCCCTGGCAGACACGCAGTCCCTGTCCCTGGTAGACACGCACTCCCTGTCCCTGGCAGACACGCAGTCCCTGTCCCTGGTAGACACGCAGTCCCTGTCCCTGGTAGACACGCATTCCCTGTCCTTGGTACACACGCACTCCCTGTCCCTGGTACACACGCAGTCCCTGTCCCTGGCACACACGCAGTCCCTGTCCCTGGTAGACACGCACTCCCTGTCCCTGGTACACACGCACTTCCTGTCCCTGGCACACACGCAATCCCTGTCCCTGGTACACACGCACTCCCTGTCCCTGGTACACACGCACTCCCTGTCCCTGGCACACACGCAGTCCCTGTCCCTGGTAGACACGCACTCCCTGTCCCTGGCAGACACGCAGTCCCTGTCCCTGGTAGACACGCACTCCCTGTCCCTGGTAGACATACACGTCTGCTACATGTTTACTGCTACCAACACACATACACACACATACTGTTACCAGCTGCTGCACACGTCTGCTTCGGGTCTGCTACAGTGCAGCAGCTGGTGTGTTCGGGTCTGCTACAGTGCAGCAGCTGGTGTGTTCGGGTCTGCTACAGTGCAGCAGCTGGTGTGTTCAGGTCTGCTACAGTGCAGCAGCTGGTGTGTTCGGGTCTGCTACACCGCAGCAGCTAGTGTGTTCGGGTCCGCTACAGTGCAGGAGCTGGTGTGTTCGGGTCTGCTACAGTGCAGGAGCTGGTGTGTTCAGGTCTGCTACAGTGCAGCAGCTGGTGTGTTCGGGTCTGCTACAGTGCAGCAGCTGGTGTGTTCGGGTCTGCTACAGTGCAGCAGCTGGTGTATTCGGGTCTGCTACAGTGCAGCAGCTGGTGTGTTCGGGTCCGCTGCAGTGCAGCAGCTGGTGTGTTCGGGTCTGCTACAGTGCAGCAGCTGGTGTGTTCGGGTCTGCTACAGTGCAGCAGCTGGTGTGTTCGGGTCTGCTACAGTGCAGCAGCTGGTGTGTTCGGGTCTGCTACAGTGCAGCAGTTGTTGTGTTCGGGTCTGCTACAGTGCAGCAGCTGGTGTGTTCGGGTCCGCTGCAGTGCAGCAGCTGGTGTGTTCGGGTCCGCTGCAGTGTAGTTGGCCGTACCGTGCGCCGCCGACGGTAGCCGTTCCGCGAAGAGCCGCGGCCCTGCTCCCTCTCCATTACCGCCGCCGTCCACCATATTGAAACGAACTCAATTAGCTGTGAGCGCGGCTGGCGCGGGCAGCGGGCCAGGAGGAGCCGAGCCGGCCACTGCAGCCGCCGCCCCGACCGAGGCGAGCGACCTCTGCATGATGCACCGGCCAACCGATGCACCGGTGCAATTCTGGAGCACGGCCGTGATTAATGGCCGGCAATCAGCCAACGCTCCGCTTTTCAGGGCGCCTGGCCGATAGCTGATATTTTCGGAGCCAAATAATTCCGGGAGAGTGACGTCAGCCGATGTGTTCGCCTCCGTGCTTTCTAACATATGGAGCCGGGCAGCACCTCTGCATCACACAATGTTAACTGAAATGTTTACACAGGAACAGTGGATTTCGTGTGGTGGTAAAATACACTGATGATCGATGTCAGGTTGCGCCGACGTCCACGCACGGCTAACTTTCAGAAGCATGTGACTGATTGATTTAATCAGCCATATGCCGATGGCTGTGGCTGATTTAACCAGCTACGGCCATCGGCATTGATCAATTCAATCAGTCAGTCTTCTGAGCGTTGGCAGTGCGTGGATGTCCTCGGAACAGAAGCATGTGGCATAAGTCTGTTGTTGACCAGGGGAGAAACAGCGCTTATGTGAAATAACCGCTAGTTTTTATATCAATAAAATATGCTAGAACGAAATCTGAAAACTTTTTGACCATCCAAAGCTGGCTATACCTTTCCAACCAGGAAAAATGTTACCGGCGATAAGAATTCCACTCATGATATGGTGCGGGTCTTCCTAATCAGACGATCGGCAAGTCATTCCATTTCGGGAGTAGCGCTGCAGTAGCCAGGGGACGTCATAAATCAGCAATATCCCAACCAGTGACCTCGCCGCCGAAGCCTCAACCACTCCTGTCCAATTCGCATAGACGAGCGCTGGTCGGTGGGCCGGGCCACGGTGGCGAACATTCATTTGTGCAGAACTACTGCCGGCCGAATTGCACCTGTTTCTGGGAATGCAATTAGCCGAGTGGGGCGTCTGATTTGGGAGGTGTGCGCCGGCCGAGAGGCAGCGGCCGTAGCCCAGGGGCGCGTGAAGCGGGCCGGCAGCACTGCATCCCGTGATGGCCGGCCGTCAGGGCTGGGACCAGTTACACAGCCGGCCCACGGGAGCAGACGGAGGCGGCGCAGAGAGAGAGAGAGAGAGAGAGAGAGAGAGAGAGAGAGAGAGAGAGAGAGAGAGAGAGAGAGAGAGAGAGAGAGAGAGAGAGAGAGAGAGAGAGAGACAGAGAGACAGAGAGACAGAGAGACAGAGAGACAGAGAGACAGAGAGACAGAGAGAGAGAGAGAGAGAGAGAGAGAGAGAGGGGGGGAGATGATGATGATGAATGATTTGGGCTTAAGGGCTCGCCAACCCTTAAGGTCATATAGCGCCCATGTCACTGCCAGTAAAATACAAGTAAAATATACATCCGCTGAACACTGCCTTGTTACCCTTATTCCTTGCAGTTGGTTGTGTCTGTAAACAAAATAGCTAAAAGAAGGTTCACATCAATCCAAACGGTTCTCAGAAAGTGGTAACAAAAAGGGGATTTCCAAAAAGCGGAACCAACACAGTTCGTAGAAAAAACTCATTCCCATTGTCACTCCCAATCAAAGCACAAGTACTCAGCCCAGATCAAATACAATCACGAAGTCGGCTGCTCTGAGATAATCTAGTACTTTCTCAATCATGTCCGAGTCCGGGCCAATCAGATGAGACAGTGTGAGAAGACGTGAACCGAAATGTGAACGCCTGAGATTATCATACTCCGGACAAGACACCAGGACGTGCCGCACCGACAAGGGGGTCGCGCATCGCCGACAATAAGGCCTGGGCTCGCCACATAGCAGATATCGGTGAGTGGCCAGACAATGGCCAGTTCGCAAACGGCAGAGAGCCACCTCCTCACGGCAATGGGAGCGCATAGAGGACAGCCACTCACCAATGTTGGGTTTTATTACCCTGAGCTTGTTATTTGTCTGCTCCTGCCATTCCTGTTTCCATACATTGCGAAGGTGGCCAGATATATGTGGGAAAAGATCTCGAGCAGGAATCGACTGTCTTTTTCTACAGGGTCACTGAGCAGCTCGCCGGGCTGCAGCATCAGCCGCTTCATTCAGTCGGATACCGACATGACTCGGCACCCAACAGAGGGTTACATCCTTACCCTGTCCGGCGAGTCGAGCTAGGTGGAGAACAATTTTTAATACGAGCCCGTCGCTTGGATTAAAAGCACTCAAAGCCTGGACACTACTAAGACTGTCGGTGAAAATTACATTTCTGGTGTCGTCACTGGCTTCTATGAAACAGAAAGCTTTGTCTAATGCAGTGAGTTCCGAGGTAAAGACAGATGAAAAAGGTGACAGTGAGAAATTTCTAGTCACTGAGTCAGTCACAAAAGCACATCCCACGCCGAACTCAGTTTTTGATCAATCGGTGAAAAACTGGACATAATCTGCATATTTTGCGATGTGTTCGAGGGCTAAATATTTAAGTTCCAGAGGAGCCGTGTCAGATTTGGTCGTGCCAGCAAGAGTCGTGTCAGCCTTTGGTGGTATTAGTTCCCATGGTGGGATATCCGAGAGCTCGCTGCGACTTATGATACGGCGTTGGATACCACATTCGCCCGAGAGGCGATGCACACGCACACCTAGGGGAAGTCCCCTTTCGCTGTTCACAAACAAACGCAGCATGTCATGCGAGAAAACGGCGTTGTACGTGGGATGGGGCGGAGACTGGGCCAGTTTGTACGCATACACTGAAAAAAGTACGCCAGAAAGCGGATTTTATCTACGGTGCCAAAATCCACTCTTCTTTCGGCGAATATTTTACATCCGATATCAACGCAAAATGACATGAAACAGGAATAATAAAACCCCAACCCGTGGGTGGTGAAAATATCAACTAACAAAAAGTACACCATTTTCAGGATTCTTTCTACGGTGCCAAAATCCACTCCTCTTTCCGGCATTATTCCACAACCTATTTTACACCGGTGTAATGCAAAAATGCATGTGTTTTGAGGGAATATTCCTACACCACTGGAGTAAAAAGATTATCAGACAAATCGGAACAGTGTAAACTAGAATTTGGGGAGTAAAAATAGATTAAAATGTGAAATTTCCGGCGTAGAAAAATCTTTGCAAGGTGCAGAATGAACCCGCGTTCAATATTCCATTGCTGCTGAAAAGAAACAAGGATTAAAAATAACCCAGTTTATTCTCATTAGGCACTTAAGATTAGTTTACTCTGATAACAATGATTAATATACACTTTGATGAACTTGCACTCCAACGGAGAGTGTAAATCACTTGTACTTATAATCACTTCCAATCATCTAAGTACCTCTAATTAGCACTTTAATCTTGAACCATATTGAAATTGACTATCAATCACTACAATAATTTCGTTTGTCTTTGCACAGACATGGCTTAGGCTTACAACTTTCGCCATGCCAAAGGATTCGCTGGTTTTGCTCCTCGCAACGTTTCCTGTTGTATCATTCATTAACACCAGACAATCACCACCCATCACCGAAGATCACTTCTTTGAGGCGCAGCACACTTTTTAGGGGGATCACGAATCCCCCTGAAAGGTCGATGGCGCCCCTTGAAATGTAGTTTTCATACATTTGCTTTAAGAAACGAGATTTGTTTCCTCGCAATGGGATCTGGTGGCTCCTGGCAGGTTTTGGAGCCCACAGGAAGCCGGTTTTCCCCCAAAATCGGAGCCCCTGGTCCGGATACAGTTACCCTGTGGGTCTATAGGGCTAACCCCGCCACCCCTCTCCGCTGCTGTCGGAGATGAGGAGACCAGCTCCCCACCTTTGGCTTGTAATATCATCGAAAAAGCCTAATCCTAGTGGCCATAAACCCTTTATGACAGACCCTGCCCTACCCCCACCCACCGTGGATCTTGCCCCACACTTGAAGCTCTGTAGCCCTTAAGTGGCTTTATATATATTCGAATAGTTCGGCAATATGTTCTCTTTGAGGCAATGACAGTTAAATTGTATTACTGCAAAGAAAAATATCCAAGGGCGCGAGTGCTATACAATTTAACTGTCATTGCCTCAAAGAGAATATATATATATATATATATATATATATATATATATATATATATATATATATATATATATAGATAGATAGATAGATAGATAGATAGATAGCCACAGGGCGTTGCCACTGGGGACCTGGGGAAGGACTGGGCCCCCTCTTTTGGAGAGAAAGTGAGAAGGACGCCAGCTCTTTTGGCCGAAAATAGCATTGAATATGCAGGGTCTAACTGATGTAGGTAGTGTTTTATCACCATCCCCCCACTCGAACATCTAGGGCGACGCCAATGGCGGGGCGGGGGACCCGGCTGCAGTCACAGGGGGCCCGGGTAAAACACAGGGGGAATGCTCTGCAATTGCTGAGAATAGGGGCTCGGCTTCGGCAGTGGGTCAGGGGTAAATTCTGAGAGGTCCAGTCGCACACTCAGAGGCTCTAAGTGGACTACAAGGGACCCGGGTACGCTACATTTGAGTGGCATTTTGAAGGCAATTTGCGGGGCTGGGGTACAGCCGTAGCCGCCGGGCCCCTTTGCGGGGGGGCAGTGGCTGTGGCGAGGGGCGTTTCTTTTCATTGCTTAAGGTGAGCCCAAGGCGAGGGCGATCGCCTTATCGCCCCCCCTCACTTGGATTCGTACCTGGTGCTGGCATTGGTGAAATGTCGTATTTTTCATCGATAAGTCCGCCATATTGAACTTATGATCTGTATACTGACCTCGATTTATAAACAACGGGCAGGGGCGCAGCCAGAGCTTTGGTATGGCGGGCACACCAACTTTGAAGGGCACCCCGGGAAAAAGGGCACTTTTTAACGTAACCTAAAAAACTTACTATATCTTTGTTTATATCATTTTTTTGGGCATCTTTGGCTCAATAAAAATGCAAATAAATCATTGACGGAGAAGGAAAACTCTATTAAAACCGAAAAAAGAAATAATCATCAAAATGCCATGGAAGTAGCCGAAACACGACTGTTTTGGATATATTTAAGGGCAAATCAGTCAACTCATGCAAGTACTTAACATCAGAGAAATCAGCGGAGCACGTGATATCTGTTACCATGTGCAAGTTAAGGCATATTGGAGTCGAAAATTTATTTGTTATGCCCATTGGTTTTGTCGTAACGAGTGAGCCCTGGCTGAACGCGGATAAAGTTTCTTGCCTCCCACAATCGCCGTGGGACGAGGACTGGCATAGTGTCTTTGGAAGAACAAAATTTTTGCTGCCGGAATAATTTGGGAGATACCTTTTGAACGCGCTTATTAAGTTCCACATTCTCAAGGATCGGTCCCAGTTAAGAGTAAAGAAGAGGTGAATGGGGTGGTTTGGATGGGGATGGTGGGACAGGGCTGAAAATTGTAAAAACTAGTTCTTCATTTAAATTAATTAATAGAAATCCTGGTTTAGGGGACTGTCCTCGGAACTGAGGGGCACATGCCTTTTTATCATCACTTCCCAGAATCCACCAGTATAATTAGTAATTTATATAACCAGGGGTGCCTAGGCATCACAAGCCGTTTTAGAGATTCCTCATTCCTCGTTAGCTCCGTTTTACAAGGGGAGTTCCATCGTGTTCTTATTCCCCATCTATCCCAGGGACTAGACTAGCTCATTGGCCACATAGATGAGGTCATCAGACTAGCTCAATGGGCCACAGATAGGCTCATAGGGCTTTAAACCAGTTCAAGAAGCCCCAGAACAGTTTAAGGCGCCAGATCACCTCAGGGGGCCTCAAGCCAACATTAGGGGCTCTCACAAGCTCAGCGCCCAGACCAGCTCAGGGTACCCTCAGAACCCAGATCCGCTCTTGGGCCCCAGATAAGCCCTTGGGGCCCCAGATCAGTTCAGGGGCCTCAAGTCAGATCAGGGGGCAAGATCAAGTCAGGGGCACCAAATCAGCTCAGTGATCCCAAACCAGCGAGGGGCCCAATCAGTTCAGGAGCCCCAGAGCTGCTCAAGGGACACCAGATCGCCCCATAGGGCACCAGATCAGCTTCGGGGACAAACAATCAGATCAGTGGTCCCCGACCAGCTCGGGCCCCAGATCAGCTCGGGAATACCAGATCAAGTCAGGGGGCACTTAATCAGCTCAGGAACCCCATACCATCTCAGGGGCCCTCACCAGCCCCTGTGGGCCCAGCTCAGCCCAGAGCCTGGGAGCTGCTCAGGAAATCACGTAATCAACCCAGGAGGCCCGGGTCAGCTTACAGGGCACCGCATTAGCCATGGAGCACCAGACTAGCTCAGAGGGTATCAGATGGACTCAGGAGGCACCAGATCGAATCAGGGGCATTAGTGCAGCTCAGGTGGCATCAGATCGATCCGCTCGGGGGCCCAGATCAGCTCCCAGTCCCCAGGCTATGGCAGGGGCCTAAATCAGCTCAGGGAGCAACATAACAGCTCAGGGAACACAAGATGGGCTCAGGGCCCAGCAAACCAGCTCAGAGGGCACCAGACCATCTAAGGAGACATTAATAATCAGCTGAGGGAGCACCTAGTCAGCTGAAGAGGCACCATATTGACTTAGGATACAGTAGATCAACTTGGGGAGGCATGAGATCAGCTCGGGGGCACGAATCAGCTCCAGGGGCACTATATTAGCTATTAGGGCATCAAGCAAGCTCGGAGGCATTAGACTAACTCAGAGGGCATTATATAGGTTCAGGAGGCACAATCATTTGCTCAGTGGGGCACTCGATTTACTCAGGGGCACCAGATCAGCTTAGAGGGCAAGCAATCAGCTCAAGGGGCCAAGACCAGCTGAGAGGCCACGAGATGAGCTCAAGGGGAACCAGATTAGCTTCACCCGTACAATTATTGGCGACGATGAGGCATTAGGTGGACACCTACCAGGTGCCCATACTCTTCCCGGGTGCTTGGAAAGGCGACAGAATGCCATAGCTGACCGAAAAACGTATTAAATTGTCCAACAAATCGCTACATGCGGTCCAGTTACATTTCGTTTCAACGGCGTAGGGCACTAAATTTCGAGCGGCACGGCCCAAATTGGGTACACCACCTGGACATCAAAAGGGCACCCCGGCAGTGATGGGGGCATGTGCCCCCTGTGCCCCTCTGGCTGCACCCCTGGACAGTAGATAAACTCCGGGAGGCATTAAATAAACTCAGGGGGCCCCAATCAGCTCAAGGGGCACTAAAACAGCTAATAGGGCACGAGGCAAGCTCGGAGGCATCAGACTAACTCAAAGAGTATTATATAGGTTCAGAAGGCTCAATTATTTTCTCAGGGGGCACCAGATTGACTACAAGGGCACCAGATCAGCTCAGAGGGCACATGATTAGCTCCAGGGGGCACCAGATCAGCTCTGCTCGTATGATTATTGGCGACAATGAAGCATTGTCTGGAAACGGATTATGTGCCCATACTCTTCCCGGGTGCTTGGAAAGGCGACAGAATTCCCTAGCTGACCAAAAGAGGCACTTAATTGTCAAACAATAGTTGAAATCGCTAAATGTACTCTAGTTCCATCTAGGTTCAACGGCCTAGGGCACTAAATTTCGAGCGGCATGGCCCAAACGGGGTACACCACCTGGCAATCAAAAGGGCACCCAGCACCGATGGGGGCACATGTCCCCTGTGCCCCCTGGCTGCGCCCCTGGACAGTAAACTCCGGGAGGCATTAAACAAGTTCAGGGGGCCCGGATCAGCCCAAGGGACACTCAAACAGCTAATAGGACACCAGGCAAGCTCGGAGGCATCAGACTAACTCAGAGAGCATTATAGGTTAAGAAGGCACAATTATTTTCTCAGGGGGGCACCAAATTGACTACGAGGGCATCAGATCAGCTCAGGGGCATATGATCAGCTCCAGGGGCCAACAACAGCGCTCAGGGGGCACCAGATGAGCTCAAGGGGCACCAGATTAGCTCCGCCCGTACGATTATTGGCGGCGATGAGGCATTTTCTGGAAACAGATTATGTGCCTATACTCCTCCCGGGTGCTTGGAAAGGCGACAGAATGCCCTAACTGACCGAAAAAGGCACTTAATTGTCAAACAATAGTTTAAATCGCTAAATGCAGTCTAGTTCCATCTAGGCTCAACGGCGTAGGGCACTAAAATTCGAGCGGCACGGCCCAAATAGGGTACACCACCTGACAATCAAAAGGGCACCCCGGCACCGATGGGGGGGGCACGTGCCCCCTGTGCCCCCCCTGGCTGCGCCCCTGACCACGGGAGAAGAAAAAACAAGTTGATGACCATGATCTCTCTAGCTAAAAATACGATACAATCATATTTCCATCAAAGTACAAATATGTAGGTACAATCAATCCAAGTACAGTACAAGGATAGGCTGGACAGCAAGGGGAGAAGCGGGACAACTTGTCCCAGTTCTCCCCAACTCGCCATTTTTCCGAATTGCGATGTCAGCAAAATTAAAACCCCTTTCGTTGTTTGAAGCTGGGACAGATCGATGGAGAATGCGACACCAACTTTATTGCACCAAAATAAAGAACTTTTCGGTTGCATATTTAACAGAACATCCACTCAAGAAAACGTAAAAATTAACTTTTAAGGAGCACTCACCTCTCGCTTCCAGCACCTACCGGAAAAGGAAATTGACGCCCTAGTGATGTGCAGCGGCACGTATAGTGCGGAAATCAGCTGCAAATTATATTTTTGGCTCACTCGTGGATTCAAAAATGGGGGTGTCCCACTTCTCCTGCGTCCCAGTTCTCATCACTCTCTCCTACCTGTACGAGTCGTGATCAATCCTCTGAATGCGGAACTGCGGTGGATAGTTCAAGCTCAGAATTGAAGCAGAAAGGAAATGGCGCGATTCCACCCACGTGTAAACTGTAGTAAAAACATACCTTCCTCCATCATAGAAACACACCCAAACAAAAACCAGAAGAATAGATACCTTCATCTAGGGTAGTTTAATCATTCAAGAACTTGTTTTAATCTATTGGCAGGATTGTTTCACCACAGGAGAGTGAAACTATGCTTGGGGCAGTTTGTGAGTTCCATAGAAATACTCTGAGGTGATACATTTACATCTTTGCATTTTCAGTAAGAATGGAACTGCACTGTGCTAAAATGAAATAGTGATTAATTTACCACATGCGTGTAATATTACACCTTTTCTTCTAATATTAAGCTGGATGTCGGAATATATTTACCAAGAATTCTAAACAAATTCTTGATAATGGAGTAATTTTAGGAGCAGACAAATTGAAATTCTACGCTTGAGGTGTTGTTTTTTTCAGTGTAGTGCTGTCCCAGCATGCGTCGTATCATTGAGAGGGGTGGTTCGTTAGCCTCCACCAGCAGGCTGGCGCGTGGTGTGGTCCTAAATGCTCCTGTAGCTACTCTGAGTGCACTATGATGGATCGTATCCAGACACCGTTTGGCTGATTTCGATGCAGAGTCGTAGACGAAACAGGCGTAGTCCATCTTGGAACGGACAAGGGACCGATATAAAGTGAGAAGTGTTTTCCTATCAGCTCCGTACGATAGACGAGATGCACATTTTAGGACATTTAAGGATTTGAAACACTTGTCACGGACATTCCTAATGTGTGTGCTGTAAGTTAGCCGTTTCTCAAATGTCACCCCGAGAAATTTTTCCGTCGGTTGAAAAGGGATAGTTTTGCCGCGCAACGATACCGTTGGTTCCGGATAGGCCCTGCGCCTGCGACAAAAATGGACACCCGCGGTTTTTTCAGTCGAAAAGTATAGCCCGTTTTTTCTGCTCCAGCGTTCCAGACAATTAACGGCCAGCTGGAGCTGACGGGAAAGTGCCGGCGTTGTTGAAGCCTTTGCCCATACTGCGATGTCGTCCACGAAAATGGATGCCTGAATGGAAGGTGGGAGTGAATGTGTGACGTCATTTATGGCCAGAGCGAAGAGGCAGATACTAGAGACGCTCCCCTGCGGAATGCCTTCTTCTTGGTAAAAGGTGTTTGAGTATGTACCATCTACTCTGACACGCAACGTCCTATCAGTCAAAAAATTTTTCATAAAGAACCCCATCTGACCTTTGATACCACACTTATGCAACTTTAAAAGAATACCATGTCGTCACGCTGTATCATAAGCGGCAATGGCGTCAAAGAAGACGGCTCCCAGGTGACGCCTCTCTTTCAATGCAATTCGCACTGAGGTGTCAAGTGATACCAAGTGGTCCACCGTACTGCGGCCTCTACGAAACCCACACTGGTTGTTATTGATGATGCCCCGGCTTTCCAAATACCAAACGAGTCTTACATTCACAATTTTTTCGAACAACTTACACATGCACGACGTAAGCGAGATCGACCTAAAGTGCAAAGGGTCCAATCCAGATTTACCAGGTTTAAGGATTGGTATCACTATAGCCTCCCGCCACGCCGGTATAAATTCGCCGGACTCCCACATCATATTGAATGAGGCCAGCAGTACCCAAGTGCGCTCTGCGATAGTGCTTTAAACATATCATTGTGAATTAAATCCGGTCCCTCGGCCACTGGGTGGAGCCCACGAATGGCTGCCGCTAGCTCATGCAAGGTGAAGGGCTTATTGTATGACAGTGTGCTGGTGGTTCCAAAATGTATACTTTTCTGTTCAGCCAGGGCTTTATATCGCATAAATGAGACATCCTCCCTAACTGAACTACAGCGTTGTGCAATCGCATTTCCTATACAGTCGGCTACTTCTGATGGATTGAATATATTCCTATCACCAATCTGCAAAGCTGGTAGTGGTGTGGAGACCGACCTGCCTTCGATACGGCGAATTTGAGCAAACACTTGGGACAATGGCGTAAATCGATTCAGTCTACCTACGTATTCTCTCCAACATTTTCTCTTTGCTTGTTTTATTGTGCGCCTGCAGGCGGCTCGAGATTTCCGATACATATTTAAGTTTTGCTGAGTGGAATTTCTTTTAAACTGTCTGTAAGCGCGCCGCCGCTCTCGGACAGCGTCACGACATTCCATGCTCCACCACGGTACCGGTGGTCGCCGAGGGTTTTTTATGTTCGCGGTAAAGAAGCATAAGCAGCGTCTCGGAGGATAGCGGTAAACTGGTCGACTGTGAACGGTGTTTGGGTTGAAAAGGTTTCCAAATAGTCATCCACAAGGGAGCTAAATAAGGACATATCAGCATTTTTTATCTTCCAACGTTGCGGTCTCGTGCCTAAAACAGATGTGTTGTCACAAGTCACTAAAACAGGGAAATGGTCATTTCCCATGAGGTCACCGCACACAGCCCATCTAAACAGAGCAGATAGCTCTGGGCTGCAAAGGCTAAGATCCAATGCCGATTCCCGACCGGATGGAATAGTAAGATGTGTTGGTGCTCCGGTGTTTAAAATGCAAAGGCTCACACCCTGGATAAAATGATCGAGGTGCCGACCCCGACAGTTAATATCTTCACACCCCCAAGCGGTGTGGTGAGCATTAAAGTCCCCCAAGAGAAGGATGGGCGGTGGTAGCTCAGATATAAGCAAATTTAGTTCACGAGTGGGCAGGTCTACCCCAGGGGGTAGGTATATAGAGCAGAGCGAAATCTGCCTTCGAGCGATATATATATATATATATATATATATATATATATATATATATATATATATATATATATATACGTGCTACGGCTTGCAGCCGTGTTTGGAGTGAGATTTGCTTTGCTGGTATATCATTATTGATTGCGAGAAGAACACCACCGTGGGCGACTGGGTTACGTTGTAAATCCTTTCGAAATATTGAAAAAAACCTGTAAGGGAGAATGGGATCTCAGCTGAGAGTTTAGTTTCTTGCAGGCATATAGCTGCCAGTCCCCTGGATCTTATAAAAGCCTGGAGATCCCCGGCGCTAGTGCGAATTCCACGACAGTTCCACTGCAAAAACGTGTTAATGATGGGGGTGGAAGTTAGGGTGAGCGCCTACCAGAGGAGCTACTTGCTACATCCAGTATGGGCCTCCTGGCCCATAGGTTTTCTTTGGGGGCGAAGAGGGCACCCCACTTTGCCTGGGTCGAGACGATGCCCCAGACCTAGATGTCCCTATTGATGCTGCTGGGGCTTTAGAAGGTTGTGGCTGGCCTGAAGGAGTCCCGGATGCCACACGTTTGGTGGGAGATCTTCCCCTAGTGCTATCCTCCCTCCGTGACCCCTCAAACTGCCTCCTGACAGCCGCAACAGACGTCGGCGTAGGTGGGGGTGGCGGAGGGGGCTGATTATCGGACAGAGGAGAAAAGGCAGGAGTAGAGGGCTGACCGTCAACACAGATTTCAACGGGGGCTGGACTGGGGACGGCAGTTGACGTCGCTTCCCACCCTTGCCCACCGTCGTCCAGCCCTCGGTCGCTTGAGGGGGTCAGGCTCCGGTGCCGCCAAGGGCACCCTTTGCCTCGGAGTGGCGGGAGTCTCAGACGGGGTGTTGGGGGCAGGAGTGGTCCCCTGCTCCCGCCCCCCACCCCAGCCGGGGCCACGGGCGGCGGGGAGGGGCGGGAGGGATGGGTGGAGGAGGTGCCGCCTCCGGCTGCGATGTCGGGGCGGCGGGCTGGCCAGAAATGACCAGCCCCATCCTCCCTGCCAGGCGGATAAAGTCCGCCAGGGTCAGGGAACGGATGAACTCCTCCGGGGTCATCCGCGGTGTCGCCGGCGTCCTTGAAGGCGCCGCTACGGTGGCTGCTGTACTACGTACTGCCTCTGCATAAGAACTCCGAGGGTGGAGGTCTCGTAGGTATCCTTTGCAGCTCTGAATGGAATGCGCTTTGTAACCATAATGGAAAGTATTTCTTTTTCTGTCTTCATACGTGGACAATTTTTGTCGCCTGTTGAATGGGGTCCCTCACAGTTTATGCAAAACAGTTCACGTGCATCGCATTCCCTTCCATCGCGCTCGCTTGTTCCGCATTGTTCACACACTTTCTTTCCTTTGCAGAATTTGGCTGTGTGTCCGTAGCGCTGGCAGGAGAAGCATCGCATTGGGTTGGGGACATAGGGTCTAACTCGGACTTTAACATAACCTACATTCACATCTGTCTGTAGGTCCACACTATTGAACGTCAATATCAACGTATCTGTCTCCTCAAGAATCCCTCCTACTTTTCGTCGTACTCTCCTCGCTTCCACTACCCCGCTTTCTGAGAGTCCATCTACTATCTCCTCTTCAGAAACATCATCATCGTTGGTCATCATCATCGTTGGTGTTTAAGGGCGCGCCGACAACACGGGTCATGTGGCGCCCATAACACTAGACAAGATATATACAATATAGTTTCAGCGTCTCACAGGGCTAAGAGTGTGTCAAAGGTAAAAGCAGCAAGTCAAAAACATTTCAACAAGTAAGGGGTAAAACAGGTTAAGTTTTTAAAACAAAATCAAAAGGTCATACGTAAAAAACAGAACAATAATACAACAATAATACAAATAAAAACAAAATGAATAGGATAAAATGTAAAAACTGACCAGAGCTGCAGACATTTTAACATCATATACCAAGGTCAGCGAAAAGGTAAAATGAACTTATACACCATGTAAAACCTGAAAAACTACGAGGGTGAATATATGACATTAAAACCAACGCTCCTCAGATATAACATAATGGTAGCAATATCCACAGCACGATGCTCGCCCAAAAGAGAATTCATTGTCGGAGATCCCTGCAGAAAGCGGTTTCTCTCTATCTCAAAGTCACGGCAATCTAAAAGGATATGTTTGACTGTGAGCCTGTCGCCACAGCGTGGACACTCCGGCGGGTCACGACGAGATAAAAGATATGAATGGGTTGAATGAGTGTGTCCCAGTCGCAATCTACACAGGACAACCTCCTCCCTTCTGGAGCCTGCACTACTTGAGGTCCACGATCCTAAGCGTGGTTTCAGCTCGCGGAGCATCCTACCTTTAAAATCACAATCCCATCGACGTTGCCAGTCGCTAAAAACATACATTTTAACTTGCGCGTACATGTCAAAAAATGGAACACGAAGACCTGGGGGGGCAGCATGTTCTGCCCCCGTCTTTGCACATCGATCTGCCCGCTCATTTCAGGCGATTCCGCAGTGACTTGGCACCCGAACTAAATCTACACATTTTCCCTTTTCCCTCAGGCTATGCAGTTTCTGCCTAATAAGGGTCAAGAGATAAGATGCTGACATATTATAAAAGTAAAAAGACTCCAATGCCTGTACAGAAGACAAAGAATCTGTAAAAATAACAAACTTTCTCGCCCTTAACTTCGAAGCATGGTCCAGACAACGGAATATTGCGTACAGCTCAGCGGTAAACACAGATGCCTCGCGCGGTAAACTAAAACACTTTTCAACGCCGTCGCTGACAAATGCACATCCCGTGCCACCATCACCCTTCGAACCATCAGTGTAAAAGTGGATGTGATTATTATAAGATTCAGAACAGAACTCCCTAAATAACTGGCGCATAACTTCAGGAGACATATTTCTACATTGATCCAGTAAGCTCTTGTTTGTGTCCACTGCAGAGATAAGCCAAGGTTCAACCAAACACGCGTCACACGGTTCAATGAGATCTGTGTCTATCTCAGCCTCCACAAGCCAGGCGCGGACCCTTACTCCTGGATGACGGGCTGCCGCGCGGGATCCGTTATCAATCTGGCGGAGCTGGGCGTCACCAAAAAATATTGAGTATGTGGGATGCGTCGGGGATTGTTTGAGTTTCAATACATAGCGCATGGCAAGTGTTTTTCGGCGCAACTCTAATGGCATTTCATCGACGTCCACTAACATGCTTGATATTGGGAATGTACGGAATGCTCCCGTTATAACTCTAACGGCTTGATGGTGCACAGTATCCAGCATGGTTTTTGCTGATTGGGGAGCGGCTTCATATACCAGGCTACCATACTCAATTTTTGAGCGTACTAATGACCTATAGAGCATGACAAGCGTTTTCCTGTCAGCCCCGTACCTCATTTTTGTTAGGACTTTGAGTATATTTAATGTATCAAAACACTTTGCGCGGAGCTGCTTCAGATGTGGTATGTATGAAAGCCTTTTATCCAGTGTGAGCCCTAGAAATCTCGTTTCCGGTACAACATCGATCAAATTTCCATAGATATACAACTTTGGATCCTCACAATCTCCACGTCTGGTGCAAAAGTGCATGCACTTGGTTTTTACACTTGAGAAGCTTAAGCCGTTTCGTGTGCTCCACTCCTGCAAACGATCAAGACCGAGCTGCAGTCGCCTCTGTGCAGCGGCAGTGGTGGACGCCGTCACCCATATCGTAAAATCGTCTACAAAAAGTGCGTGGTGAATATTCGTGGGTAAAGTGCCTGCTATGTCGTTAATCATAATTGCAAACAGGGCGATAGAGCTCACAGAACCTTGAGCAATTCCCCTCTGTTGTTGGTATCGATTTGATAAGACGGAGTTAACGCGATAACGAAAAAACCTATTTCTAAGAAAATTGGAAATTAACCATCCCATGTGCCCTCGCACACCAAGCTCGAAAAGTTTGTGCAGGATGCCGTGTCTCCAAGTACAATCATACGCGCGCTCAACGTCAAAGAACACCGCAATTGTGTGACATTTACGTACAAAACCCTCGCGCACAGAGGCATCTAAACGAACTAGGTGGTCTATTGTGGAGCGGCCCTGGCGAAAACCACACTGGCTATTACAAAGGAGCTGGTTGGATTCCAGATACCAAACAAGACGCATGTTGACCATTTTTTCGAGCAGTTTACACACACACGAAGTCAATGAGATGGGACGAAAGTCGTTGGGTGATGAGCCAGTTTTGCCGGTCTTCAAAATAGGTACGATATGTGCCTCGCGCCACTGATCTGGGAAATCATTGTTACTCCAGATGTGATTATATGTGTTTAGCAGAGACGATAGAGATGCATCAGATAACTGGCGAAGCATATTGTTAGTGATGTTATCAGGGCCAGGTGACACCGGCTTCACAGTGGACAGTGCTGCTCTGAGCTCAGCTATTGAAAAAGGCACATTGTAATGAGCCGAGTTATCGCGCCCAAAGTCGACCGGTTTTCTCTCCGCGATTTCACGAATTCGAGTAAAATGAGGATTTTCAGAGAAGACACTGCAACGATCATGGAAAGCTCTCGCCATGTGCTCAGCCACCTCTTGCGAGTCGGTTATCTTAAACCCGTTGGCTTCCAAAACTGGAGCAGACGGGGGACGATTTTTTCCCTGCATTCTTCGTATTTGGAACCAGACCTCAGCTGACGGAGTGAAACGATTTACCCTAGACACATATTCTACAAACCACCTTCTCTTCGAGTTCAGCACAACGCGACGCGCAAACGCCCTAGCACGCTTGAAATTCGCGTGGTTTGTTGCTATTGAGTGTCTGTTAAAAATTCTAAAAGCCCGTTTTCTGCTTAAAATGGCTGACTTGCACTCCTGGTTCCACCACGGCACAGGAGTGCGTTTTGGCTGCCCACGTGTCATCGGAATAAAATTTTTCGCTGCTGTCAAGATCATACAATTAAAATTCTCGACAGCCTGCGTGGCCGAGGCTTCCGGGGTGGGGTCCACCGCACCACACGCTGCCCCGAAACCTGCCCAGTCTGCCCGCCTTTCGTTCCAGCGCGGGAGGTATGCTCCCGCAGGGCGAGGACGGTTCGGAGAGATAAGAATAGGGAAATGGTCACTTCCGTGAGGATCATCCAGGGTGATCCAATTTAACTGGATGAGAAGAGATGGAGAACAAATGGAAAGGTCAACAGAAGAGAGAGAACCAGAGGGTACAGTAATGTGAGTAGCACAACCGGAATTGAGGAGGCAGAGGGAATTAAGGTGAAGAAATCTCTCGACCGTGCGGCCCCGGGGACACGTGCAGCCGGCAGCTCCACCCCACGCTGAGTTGTGGGCGTTAAAATCACCAAGTAACAGGAAAGGTGTGGACAGCTGGTCGACTAAATTATGCAGATCATTTAAATTTAGATTGGCGCCCGGTGGTAGGTAGATAGAACACACAGTCAATTTAATATAACCAAGGTCTACCCGGGCGGCTACCGCCTGCAGCGCTGTATTTAGAGGTATGCTGTAGCAGGGAGTGGCATGGTGCACAGCAACCATCACCCCTCCGTATGCTACTGTTGAACTAAAAATATCTTTTCTAAAACTCTGATAATTTCGAATATTATAAGCAGCTCCAGGGGACAATTTTGTCTCCTGAAGACATAAGAGAGAAGGGTTATAATCGGACAAAATCTGCTGCAGGTCGCTAAAATTCGAACGGAGGCCTCGGCAATTCCACTGTAGAAATGTCATTTTAAGCTAAAAGAAAACGGGCTTACTAAAAATAGACGGCTTAACCTAACCTTTCCAAGGGGGCCCAGTACCCCCGTATGGCCCCTTGCCTGGCCCCACGCTGGGGCCACCGATTCGGTAGCGGACCGGACCACGACTTCGTGCGCCTTCATCTGAATGAGCACGCGCTCGTGTTGTTTGGGGCTCGCTGGGAGGGCTCACAGCAGGACGCTTTGTCGGAGACCTGCTCCGCGGCCCCTCAAAATTTCTCCGCATTGCCGTGACGGTGGAAGGGCGGATCTGGGCTGGAGGCTGTGCTGCCGGCGTCTGGGTCACTGGCAAGGTCGGCGGCGGCGGTGGAGGCGCTGAATTATCGCCGCCGGTGGGTGGTTGGACGGCAGGCGGCCGGAAACGCCTCCCCGTGGTGGAGTGCTTACCACCCCGTCCTACAACCGCCCATCCCTCCGTCTCAGTCGGTGCTTGGCTCGGAGTGGCACCGGGTGCCGACTCCAGGGAGTCACCAGCAGGAGCCGCCTGCTGGTGCTGTGGCGCGAGGGGAGAGCCCCGTCCTCCATCACCGGCGAGGGCCGGGGAGGGGAGGTAGGAGCGGGAACAGCGACCCGCCCCCTTCCCCCCACGGAGGGGGTCGCGGAGGAGGTGCCACCGCCGGCTCAGGAGCCGGGGTGGCGGGCTGGTGTGAAAAAACCAGCCCCATCCTCCCCGCCAGGCGAACAAAGTCTGCCACGGTCAGGGAACGGATGACCTCCTCCGCGGTCATCTTTGGGGTACCCGAACTGCTGGTGGATGCTACTTGGGAGTAGCGCTTTTGGGGGTGGGAGGCCATGTAAACATCCCTAGCCTGGCGGAAGCTAACCTTTTGTGTGATCATTATGGTAAGTATTTCTTTTTCTTTGCTTAATTCGGGACATGCACGATCAACAACTTCATGACATCCATTACAATTCGCACACTTTAGGGTTTCTGAGTCGCATTCTGTGGTACTGTGGACCTCTGAAGCACATTTCCCGCATACACGCTTGCCTTTGCAAGCTCGGGCGGTGTGGCCAAACTTCTGGCAGGTGAAGCATCGCATGGGTGATGGCACATATGGTCTCACGCCGACCCTCGTGTAACCGACATAGATGTGATCCGGCAGCACTGGTTTGTCGAATGTAAGTATGACTGTGTCTGTGTCCAGCATGTTGTCGCCACTTCTCCTCCTGATTCTGCGCACCTCCACCACTCCAAGTTCATCAAGCCCTTCAGTAATTTCCTCCTCCGAGAGTCCCCTGAGTTCCTGACTGGTGACGACTCCTTTCGTGAAATTCTTTGTTCTGTGCGGTTCTACGGAAACATGTACTTTGTGTGTTGTTTGCTGTCCAGACTCCTTCCTTGTGAATTTGAGTTCTGATACGGAAAGTGCACGCTCTGCGTCCTCTACTCGCGCAAACTCAACCTTCAGTGAACCATCGCGGAGCTTTACACATCGGACGACTTTGCCGAGACGATCGAGGGCCTCCTTTCGCTTGAAAGGCGACAGGGCCGCAAGAGATGAGTCGATTCCCCGTATTACTAAAACACGGGGACAGGACGGCTGGATGGTCGGTTTTTGCGAACCGGGTCTAGATGTTCGCTCAATCCCTTCCCCCAAAGGGGGATGGGAGATGTCAACCTCCAGTGGAGGGTGAAGAGAAGGGTTCGAGGGGTTAGAAGTGTCCATAGGAAGATCATAAGGTTCGACCAGCCACGTGCGCCCCCCTTCCGACGAGGGTGCTACGAGGCGAAACGACGCACGGGCTGGCTATACGGGGGGGAGACGCCGCCGTTACAGAGGGGGGAGAGAGACTCACCAAACCCCCACTGCCCCGACGACGGTCCCCCCTTGCACCTAGCCTAGACAACCTCTTCAGAAACTCCTTTCAGATCAAAACATGTAATAACACCCTTTGAGAAGTTCTTAGTCTTGTGTGGTACGATAGTGACATACACAGTTACTACTTTCCTCTGGCCAGCCTCTCGCTTTGTGTATCTGAGTTCGGTTGTATCAAGTGCACGCTGTGCGTCTGCAGAACTACTGAGCTCCACCTCCAGGACACCGTCCCGAAAGCAGCTACATCGCATCACCTTACCCAGTCGGTCGCATGCCTCCTTGCGTTGGAACGGTGAAAGTGACGATAGGGTGGTGTCCACACCACGAATCATCACAACTCGTGGATGGGAGGGCTTCAGAGTGACCCTTTGAGAGCTGGCAGTCTCGTTCTCACCACCCCGATGGGGGAGGGGAGGGGAGGGGAGGGTTTGCAGTGTTCAGTGTATCCATGAGAAAGTTCTTAAATTCAGCCAACCACGTGCACCCCCCTTCCAACGAGGGTGCTACAGGGCAAAACGACGCACGGGCTGGCTATACGGGGGGGAGACGCCGCCGTTACAGAGGGGGGAGAGAGGCTCACCAAACCCCCCTGCCCCGACGACGGTCCCCCCTTGCACCTAGCCTGGACGACCCCGGGCGGGGCGCGGACACCCCTCCCTCCCCGGGTGAAGTCGGGACCTCACCAAAGGAGGGAGGGACAGCCGAGCCCCACCAAAGGCCGGCAGACTTTTACAATGCTGCTACTCTTGTCGATGCCTTCAAGAGTTCCCCGCCCTTGCGGAAATCCAGACCAAAGTAGAGTGTTGCTAGAGGCACACGAACCAAAACAGCGCCTACCTCAGCTCAGCTACCAGGACTCCTTCATCCCGGGGTACGGGTCGGTACGCAGCTCACCTTAAAAAGACAGGCGCCACCACACGGCCTCATCGGAGCAGGCGACTACCACCTGCTCGTCACAGCTGATTCCCGGATGGTCCGAGAGAACCGGGCCCCCAACCTGCGAAGCCGGCGATTAGAGAGATCCAATCGTCAGCCACACGAGCCGGAGGCCCACATACACCCAGACCATCCAGGAATCACAGGCACGTGCAAGGACGCCCATGATACTGGGATAATGTGGGTAACTGGGAAGTTATGAGTTGGAAAAGGAAGAGGGTCGGTCTGCGCTGTCCAGCCCAGACGCGCGCCGCACGCGACCGAGGTGTCCACACTCAAGACTCAAGACGAGCAAGAGTGCACACACCCCCGCCACCCGCGGAGACACGCCGGGCCAGACATCGCAGACAGTGGGCAGGAGGGGTATTTAGGAGTGGGCAGAAAGGATACGGGTGGAAAGGCATGGAGAGACAAGGAAATAAGGAAAGAAGAGGAAAAGGAAGAAGGAGTTGGTGGGATTTGAATTTAGGAAGGTCAAGAAAGGATGAGGATGACAGTTTCGATTTGGCCTCTCGCCCGAAGGCGGGGGCGAAACCCATCCTGCTAACTGGGGTCGCGGGTGTCGTCACATCCCGTACCCAATTATCCATGTGCCGGACCTGTCAGCAGGTGCAAACGAGTCCGGCAGATGAAAATTGGTCCCCTGCGGGGGAGAGAGAGAGAGAGAGAGAGAGAGAGAGAGAGAGAGAGCGAGAGAACGAGAGAGCGAGAGAGCAAGAGAGCGAGAGAGAGAGAGAGAGGGAGAGAGAGAGATTTCGAAATTAAACAGTTCGAATGGACCAGAAAGCTGTATAGCTCATGCGATTCTGGCAATATAGAACTGTATATGAGAATAAACAATTTCATATGGGTTACCATGTGGTAAAATTTCATAAGGGTCATATGGGCTCTGGGTTCGTTAATGTCCGAAATAAAGGCACCGTGAATAAAGAGACTCTTTATTTGACCTTTAAAAACTAACAGAGGATCTGATGGAGGACAGCTGCACAGACGGAGTACAGCTAGCACTTCTAAGTTGCTCAGTGATCCATATACTTCTCAGAGGGAAGTTTCATCAAAACCGAGGCATTAGGTCTTGTTTCTTTTTTAGGTTGATTTTTTATGCATTTACAACTGCCCAGATAACATAACATGGAGCGCTAAAAATACCCCTCAATGAATCAACCCCATATTGATACCTCCATATTATGTTATATTTAAAACTATTGCGCAGCTTAGTAAGCTGTTCTTATCTATTTCTCAGGATGCTAAAATGGGACACAGCGACTAATAGTGACTGGTCCATCCCAATATTCATAGAAACTTCGGACTTCACTTTGAAAAATTTTGACTCCGGAAAGAAAAGTTTACTCCCCGGAGCGGCGTAATGTGACCCTGTAAAATGTCCTATCTTTTTCGGTGTTCATCGACACCGCAGAGGAGAGTCACCAGGACTAAGGGGGTCACATGACTCTTTAAAGACGGGTCACTTGACTCGCCAAATAACCATGGAACCCGCCGATTCGGGGTCAGTTGACCCTTCATTTACGTATGATGTGACCCTCCAAAACAGGGTCAGGTGACCCTTTATAGGAGGGTCGTACAAAATGCCCTGGAAAGGATAATTTAAATAAATCGCTTCGAGAACTAGCAACAAAAGAACACACAAGTTTGTAACGTTTTATTACCGTCAGGCAAACAATTTCGACTAATTTACGAAACATACAATAATCCAAGCAAACTTAACACGCGCACCGCTGGGGTCCCTGGCATGACGCACCCCGCTGGGGGGGGGTTTCGCCCCCCCTCCGTATCTAATGTCCCACGAAAGCTAAAGGAAACTTACGGGCGGCGTTCGAAAGCTCTCGACAAGACGAAGAGATTGTATACGAAGAATTTTTATGTCAGGTCAATATTGAGGTCAGCATAGGTCAAAGAGGGTTCCATAAGCTTACAAAAGAGCAGTGTATGTTTCTCTCTCTAGATCGCTGGGGGTGTTTTTCGCCCCCTCCGTATCTTATTTCCCACGAAAACTAAAGGAAAATTACGGGCGGCGTTCGAAAGCTCTTGACAAGACGAAGAGATTGTATACGAAGAATTTTTATGTCAGGTCAATATTGAGGTGAGCAAAGGTCAAAGAAGGTTCTATAAGCTTACAACAGAGTAGTGTACGTTTCTCTCTAGATCTGCCCCCAGGGAAGACAGAGCAAATCTTTATGCATCGCTGGATTCCTCTCATGGCGGCAAATCGAATGATGTATAATATGACCTTCCTAGGTCAAATAGTAAAAATGACCTGGACTCGAGCTAGGTCAAGGTTACAGAGTGACGTGGTATGGTCATGTTGCATATCAATCGACTCCCCGTGACAATATAAGAACAATGAAAGCAAAATGGGAGCTTTATCTCAATTCAGTGAGAAGTTATTGGCAAAACAATCAATCTATGTTCTCGTGACCTGACATGACCTTTGAGAGGTCAGATGCCCAAAAACTTAACTTTATGGTCATGATCGTGGTAAGAATAGATGGTTTGAGTATTTTCGGTTTTATCTATCCAGTTTTTACTGCAAACGAGTCAATTGTATTTTTCCCTATAGACTTATAATGTAGTGACCAAAAAATTGGCCCCACCTTAGGTCAACAATATCAAAATTCCGAGATAGCAGATTTGTGGACCCTGATAACCTCATCATATTGTAGAAGTTTCAAACTGATCGGTTCGCTGATGTTCCCTTGGCGCTGCTTCAAACTCGTGAATTTAGGTTTTGAGGTCGGGTCACTTGACCTTAAATAGCTCCTTGACCTGACATGGCCTTAACTCAAAAATTTTTCAGATGTGTAAAATTAATCAGGGATAAGGCACTGTAAGTTTCGTTGTTCTGCATCTCTTCGTTTTTGCGTTATCTGGGGGAAAACCAGGAGGGGGCGATTTCGCCCCCCAGCGGTGCCCGTGTTAACTATAGTTATCCTGGCCGGGCAACTGAACTACACACTAAGTAATCGCTGGGCAGACCTTGACGGAATCGTAAGTCCCCTGAACAGAATTATTCTTACCGGGTAAGTGCGCACTTCGAGTGGGGCTGGCCAATGCCGACCGAAAATCACATTATGATCACGTTACAACAGCCTATCACAATGTCAACTTGCCGGAAATACACGCCGTGCCCATTGCAGCGAGACAACGTCCAAATACACATCTTCCAGCGGGTCATTGGCGTCTCTCGGCGGGGATGCGCGGCCGCCGCCGGAGGGTGGATGGTCTGAGATCAGCTCAGATACCTGTAACGGCCGCGTACGGCACACTCGTATGGCAAGGGACGGTCACGCAGGGACATAAAAAGTAGCACAAAACAAGTTATTTGTCAAAGTATTCACTCAATTTGAACCATATCACAGCTTCTTAAAAGCTTCTGCTCGGGATCCGTGGTATGAACCCCTCGAACACGGCCTGTCCCTCCACGTACATCAGGCCGTTCCAAATGCAGATACAGTACTGTCGGTTTAAATTTCCACTCCTGGATGAAGTCACCCACACCAGTTTAGCCTTATGAGGTCAGCAAAACAGTTTTATGGAAAGCACCAAAGCATAAAACCCCCACCCTAACCCTACCCCCTAACCCTTTTAAACACTGTTCTTCCACAGAACTGGCAGTTTCCATTCCCTCACGCAGGATGGCATGGATCGCCTTCCTGTTCTTCAGGACAAAGCCCTCGGCGTCACCCTTGTCCTTGAATACAACCGGCACTAAGAAAGCGCTGATGCGTTTGAGACTTCCCGCGCACCACTGATTGAAAACCAGAAGAACTGCGCCCCATAGGAATGCCTTCTGAGGATCCGTTGTCAGGACAGCAATCACAGCCTGCCATCGACGTACATCTGGCCGTTCCAGGTGCTGGGTCCATATTGGTGTTGAGGTTCGGCTTTCCCTTGGATGACGTCATTCAGATCAGCGCGGAGGAGGCGCACCATGTCCATGACTGCAGTCTCTGCGGAAATGTAATTGCATCACTCAATTTGTAAAGCAAAGGTGTTGTCGAGAAGGCTCGCGCGTTAACATCTTCCTGTTTATACAAAAACATTTAATTATTTTTTTGCACCGTAAAATCGAATATCGCGGGATATTCTTAACAAGAAGCACCGGCAGTTAAGACAATTCATCCAATGTTACGGTACCAGGGTGGATAAAACCACTGCAGGGTGACAAGGAAACATACAAAATGTTTGTTATGTCTTATAACTCAATACAACGAGGTACATTGAGCTGCAAAACGCAAAAGTCTGACGATACCTGGTCCAATGTATCGAAAATCCCGTTCAATATTTAATAGCTCTAAACAAGCAATTCCTCTAATCGTGGCGAATCAAATGATGTAAAATATGGTACCTTATTTCAAATTGTAAAAATATCACGACATTAACCTATGTCAGGGTCACAGGGTGGCCTGGTATGGTCATGTTGCATATTCTACCGGAACCACAGCGGAATGGCCTACTTCATGACCTCATTAACCCCATTCAAAGTTCACATCACCATACAAATCATTTCAGATGTTTGGCGTGTACCCAGCAAGGTTTCACACTGAAGTTAAGAAATAAAACAGAAGTGCTTGAAACAAAATACAGTTGGAAAAAATTATCAAGCTGGGTCAAACTCAACCATAGGTCAAAAATTATGATTTTTCGGAAAAGTTCCATACGGATTTTTTCTCATATGAAACTTTCCATGCATTGCCGAATTCGTCCGGGCGATAATTTTAATCACTAGCGAGGCGGACACACCAGTGCAAAGAAATATAACACAACTTAGAAACATAATATACCACCGCGCAAGGAATAGTAGATCATGAAAGGCTGCACATTACTCAAGTTCCCTGCTCTAGTCTATATGAGATATCGGTTTCTTCCCGACACTGGTACTCCCAAAAAGCTCAAAGTCCGCGTATCTAAGGCACTCACTCAAATCACACACTCCATTAACACGCTCCCCGCTGGGGTCCCTTGAATGTCGCGCCCCGCTGGGTACGTTTTTCGCCCCCTCCGTATCTCGTTCCCCACGAAAGCAAAGGAAAATTACGGGCGGCGTTCGAAAGCTCCTGACAAGACGACGAGAATTTATAGGAATAATTTTTATGTCAGGTCAATATTGAGGTCAGCATAGGTCAAAGAAAGCTCCATAGGCTTACAACAGAGCAATGTACGTTTCCCTCTCTATACCTTTCCTCAGGGAAGCTAGAGAAAATATTTATGCATCATTGGACTCCTCTCATCGGGGCAAATCAAATGATGTATAATATGACTTTGTTAGGTCAAATAGTCAAAATGACCTGACCTCGACCTAGGTCAGGGTCACAGAGTGCCCTGGTATGGCCATGCTGCATATCAATTGACTCCCCGTGACAATATAAATACAATGCAAGCAAAATGGGAGTTTTATCTCAATTCAGTGAGAAGTTATTGGCAAAACAATCCCTCTCTGCTCCCGTGACCTGATATGACCTTTGAGAGGTCAGATGCTCAAAAAATAAACTTTATGGTCAATATCCTGGTAAGAATAGACGGTTTGAGGATTTTCAGCTTTATCTATCCAGTATTTACTGAAAAAGAATCCATTCTACTTTTCACCATAGACTTATAGTGAGGTGACTGACCAAAAAAGTGACCCCACCTTAGGTCAACAATATCAAAATTCCAAGATAGCAGATTGGGTAGACCCCAATGACCTTATCATATTGTGGAAGTTTCAAACTGATCGGTTTGCTAATGTTCGCTGGGCGCTGCTTCAAACTCGTAATTTTAGGTTTTGAGGTCGGGTCACTCGACCCCGAATAGCTCCTTGACTTGACATGACCTTAGCTAAAAAAATTGGTCAGATGTGTAAAATCAATCAGGGATAAGGTACTGTAATTTTCGTTGTTCTGCGTCTCTTCGTTTTTGAGCTATCTGGGGAAAACCAGGAGGGGGGGCGAATTTCGACCCCCCAGCGGGGCGCGTGTTAACTTGGTAACCCTGCGCCCCATACCCCAACCCAATACACAAATTGACATCAACGATATGCTCACCTCGATCACAGCTAGTGGCAGAGACAGTGTTCGCCAGCACCTTCTGGAACGTGGTCTGAACTTCGCCCGAGCGGACACTTGGCGGACAATCCACCATTCTGTCGATTTTGTTCCCAATCTGTAAAAAAAGAGACAAGACCTGCATGAAGGATGGATATGGAACAGGTATAAATAAACGGTAATTGAGCGCTACAAGACTATCGCTGAAGGCAAATAGATCAATGAAACAATATTGTGATTAGGACAAGTGCGAGAAACACAATTTGTTCAATTAGCGTTTGTTACATGGAATTTTTATTTTAATTTAATTTCGTTTTGCTCATTTTTCTTTGTTTTCTTTCCTCTCTGCTTTGAAGGTGATGATGGTACCATATGTCATATAGTCGGGGAGGTCTCTCTCTCTCTCTCTCTCTCTCTCTCTCTTGCTCTCTCTCTTGCTCTCTCTCTCTCTCTCTCTCTCTCTCTCTCTCTCTCTCTCTCTCTCTCTCTTGCTCTTGCTCTCTCTCTCGCTCTCTCTCTCTCTCTCTCTTGCTCTCTCTCTTGCTCTCTCTCTCACTCTCACAAGATGTGTGAGTAAAAGCCTAGTAACTAAACATTCTAGCCTCCAGTGCAGAAAACTGACAGCTTAGTTCCCACCTAGCCTATCACACTGACATGCTCCTTTGTCTGCCTCAGCCTAGCTGGCTTCACCAAGGCCACCTCAAAACCCATATCTGAGAGCTCATGCTGCCTGAATTTGCAAACATGATGGGACAAATGTGGTATTCTTTTGCAAAGCTTTTAAGGTATTATTTTACAAGTAGTTGAGCAATTGTTTACCACCTTCTAATAACCATCATCTGACATAATATTATGCGCTGAGAATGAATTTAACACCACATTCCCCCACAAACAATTTTCTCCCATTAAATTTACCACCTATCATACCATATCATACCATGACACTAGCACTCAATGGTAGCGCACAACCACAGCACAGGATCCCGCAAACATTTGAGTGACACAATTCTTAGTTGTCAGTGAGTGCTCACCTTATTGTAAAAATTAAGAATTCTTATACCTCTGGTAGTCTGTATTAATTTGACATTGAAGCAAAAGCTGGCTAATTGGGAATTACCAGTGTTTTGTTTATGGTGCAGGAGAGACACAAGATTAAGATGTAAATGAGCATTGAAAATGCTGGCTGATTCTGGTGATTATTATATTTAAAAACATCTTTGGAGATAGGAACAGGCTACCTGATATGGAATTTAAAATATATTGTCAGTGTGGATTATCTTCAATACCGGCACAAGTATTTTAAAATCTTGGGGTTACTGGTGCAGACAGGGATGTCTGGTTTGGGAAAATTGCCCTGAAGTAGGTACCATACAGAACAGTGGTGGGATGCTGAGGGATGTCTTTCTATGGTGCAAATTTATATTGGTACCAAGCACTGGCAGGCCGATTGAACTTCGGGAGGCACAGGGGCAAGGTGCCTGCCTAAAATCAGACATTCTAATTTCCAACACTAACCCCACAGTGTTGACTGGAAAGAAATGGGTTGAAAAGTCCATGTTGTCCCCTCAAATTTGGGTATTCAACTGTCACTGGTACCAAGTTTTTGTTTTTTTACTATCACCAGGACATAATGTACAACATCTAGGGGAAAGTGTGTGTATTGCACCGCCCCCCCTAACTAACTGCACCCCCTTATAACAAAGGTACTAGTGGCAGTTTGTTTTGTGCAACATAATCCAGTTCTCATCTTCAATCCATACATTTTCCCAATGTTTCAATGAATTCATACATAAGAATGTATTTTAATAAGCTAGCAAAATAAATTCAGTTCTTACTTAAATCTGCACGGGTTTATGAGCCCGAAAAATAAGAATATGGCTGTAACATTCCTAAATTGATAGCTTTAATTTCAAAGCCAGATATTCATTGCATATTCTGAAAGCAAAAATTATAAATTTCCCCTGGCGGTAAATTTTTAAGGCAGACGTCTCTGATTTAAATGCTAAAAATAAATGCGACCTGGTCAAATGCGCCCTATCCAAATGTATGGTCAAAAATCAAATCCAAGGCCTATACATATGAGTGTAATTTCATTATTTCAAGTCATTCTGAATGCAAGAATACCACATTAAAATGCCTTCCAGGCCCTCCAGATGAAAAGTTTGGGAGGTAGCCGAGCCCCATTTCCTCCTATACTAATGCTTATTACTGCTGTGCCATTGACTTAGCATGACATGAGGGAAGGGCGCAATTAAATCTAAATGCACCCTCCCCGGGCGCAATTATCCTCACACTTTGGAAAATGTGCCCTTTGAATAGTTTCACTCAAACTGGAATTCACTGTTAGAACATGCTATTTTCAGGCCAGGAATTGCTTTCTCAATAACAAAAAATGATCAAATTTTGTCATTTAATCCACAGTAGCAGCATTGAATAAGAGATATTCGTCTAGCAAGTGAGTTCCCTTAAGGGTGCGCAATACACATACTTTCCCCCAGTCTGCAAAGTATGGCAGCAGGCCAGACGAGTCGCACCAGCCATCTAAAATTCTCGCACCACCAGCCTCCAAAAATTCGCACCAATCTGCCACATATCAGGGAAAAAATGCACCCATTCCTACCCCTACAATGCAATGCTACCTCAATCATTAGTCAGTTAGTTAAGGACTTCTTATAAGGCCCTCTCCTGTGTCTTAATAGTCATTCAGTCATTATTTGTTTAGTTTAAGTGTCACTAACCTGAAGAAGCTTTACCATCTCCTGGTAAAGCTTCTTCAGGAGATGAACCAGCCACGTGACAGGGCTCCATTCGCCTCATACTACACCTGCTCTGGCAGGATATTTGTGAAAGTTGCCCAGGGCTCCCGACCCGTGGAACTGTTTGTTGGGACGACCCGAGCTGACATCCTTCGGATCTGTGATGGGCCCCGCCACAGTGCAGGTTCGGGCGGTGTGCCGGGGGCGTCTTTGGGCCCATCGTCTGGGGCTGGGGGTGGCTCTGGTGCTAGACATGGGATGGTGGGTGCTGTGGCTGGGGGTGGTGGGGACTTCGTCTCCGGGCGGCGGGCTCCGGCTTCTGTGGCTGCACGGACTCACCTGTCCCCTCTGGCTGGCCCCACAGGATCCTCGGCTCTGCCTGGCCCTGTTTCTTCGGTCCGGAGCTCTGCACCTCTGCCTGATGGTGGTGCCTCACGGGGTGCTGCTTCAGATGGCGCCTCCTCCTCCGGAGCTGGCCCTGTTCCCCCGCCTGGACCTGTGCCTCCTGTGAGGATCAGCCGGGGTGCGGAGGGGGCTGGACTCTGGGAGCTCGGCCTGATGACTCGGTCAGGGTGGATGGTCCTGCACTTGGTGTGGATGCAGACCCTCCAGTTGCGCCTCGCCCTGCTCCAGGTACTCAGGCCCAACCAGGTTTGGATGGTGTGCCAGCAGGTGATAAAAAACCCATTTCTGTTGACACCTCTAACTGTGGTCTGTGCCCTGGGGGCACATCTGGGAGCGACCCTGTGCCATGTGCTCATGCTCAGTCTGGTGGGTGCCCGATCCCGCACCCCTGTGGTGGCGTGCCCCCTCTTCATATGCCCCCACCTGCCATTGGACGTGGTGTCCTGATAGACAGACCTATATCACCTCTCACTACCACTGGAAATACAGACATAGTTTAGGTCCCTCAACTTTCCCACTCCGCTTCTGACTTGATACTTTGCTCCATTTCTCTTCTTGTGACTCCACAGCTTTATAATTATTTTCCTTCAGAACTTGGGACCCGCCCTGGCGACAGATTCCTCCTGGGGAACTAAACCAGCTTGCCATTGAGCTGATGCCTACAACATTGTATTAACCCTAGTTCTTGAATTTGAAATAATCTGTACCTTCAATTTAGTATTGTGTTAACCCTCCCCCTCCTTTTTGTGTAAAATTAATGTATCTGCTTCATTACGCTGAACTGTTGGTTGAATATAAACAGGCTGTATTGGCTAGTCCGGATGTGTAAACTGGTCGGATATCTTCTTCTGCATCCAGTAATTTAACTTGCTAGCCCTTTGCTTTAAAAGTCTGCCTAAGCAGCTAGATATTTGCTTTGGCAAGCTAGTACTGTGTCAACGAGTTTTTCTTTTCTTCTTAATAGTTGCTTATAAATCTTGAATAACCATTTCACCCAATCGGCATCAACTGAAGTACAAAACAACAACCAGATTTCTTCCTGACTTCTCGGTTTCTGATCAGGATGATGATTGCGATTCTCCCCCATCACTGAAAACTTGCTTCAAAATTGTAACTACACTACCATTTCTGACTTTAATAATTCTTGTTTAACCGATGGCAATACCATAATACATGTCAATATTCGCTCCTTACCAAAGAATTTCGATTCTCTTTCAGCGTTTATTTCAGAACTTAAGCACAAACCTTTGATAATTCTGGTGACCGAGTTGTGGCTTCTCCCTGAATTTGCTGGCTCCTATGATTTAACAGAATACACTTTTGAAATTTCATCTCCTCAAGAATACAAAGGCAAGGGGGCTGGTATATACATCCACAAAAAGCTGCGCTGTAGCAGGAGAGTTGACCTGGAGTCAAATACTACTCAAAAACAGTCGGTCTTCCTTGAAGTCAAAAACGTATTTCCCTTTAGCATAGTAATCGGTGCTGTATACAGGTCCCCTTCTTACCCATCTTCAATATTTTTGAACTACTTGGATGTGTTTCTTGATAAATTATCTGAAGAAAATAAGACTTGCTTAATTGGCGGCGATTTTAACTTCGATATATTAAAATTTCAGACTAATGAATCCTGTGCTTGTTTCTTACAATCTCTGGGGTCTCGAGGATTCCAGCCATGTGTTTCTCTTCCTACTAGAATTACAAGTGACTCACAAACTCTCATTGATAATTATTTTTGTAACGATATGTCTGTTTTGAGGTCCACACATGTTCTCGTCTCTGACATTAGTGATCACCTGCCGTTAGCCGTCAATCTAGCAACCAAAATTAACCTAAACACGAATTCCAAAAACAAATTCCGTGCATTCGATTTTAGGAAGATTGATCTGTTAAAACTCAGTTTAGAACCAAAACTCACAATTTTTTTCTCGATTACAGACCGAAACTCTGCTGCAGATGTCCTACAGACTACTATCACTACCGAAATTTCCCGGTTCTCCATCAACACATCTGACAGGAGGCATGTTCCCATCCGCCCCTGGATCTCCTTCGGAATCTTAAAATGCATAAACAAAAAATCAGATTTGTTCAAAAAATTCATACACTCCAAATCTAAATCAGACCAATCTATCTACAAATCCTATAACAACGCCCTGACCGGAGTGATACGCACTGCCCGTAAATTATATTTTCAACGGCGTCTAAAAGAGAATAAGGACAATCCCAGGAAGTTATGGGACACTATGCTAACCATCATTCGCAAAAATAAATGCAACAAAGACCTTCCTGATAAATTTTTAATTGGTGAAGCCTACTGTGATAATACTTTGAAAATTTCTGAGGAATTTAACAAATTCTTTTCCACCACAGCAACATCTCTTGACAACTCTTTACCCTTGTCCACTTCAGATCGACTAGAATTTTTGGATAGAGACCCTGAACGTTTATTCAATTTTCTACCAGTAGATGCCCAAAGTGTAACTAATATTATCTCTTCTCTCGGAAGCACAGGCGCAGCCCATGATGGCATCAGTTCCAAAATTCTTAAGTTGCTCTGCTCTACCATTACCCCTCATCTAGTTCATTTATTCAATCTCTGCCTCTCCCGTGGTGTATTTCCTGACAAATTGAAAATGGCAACAGTCGTACCTATTTTCAAAGCAGGCGACCCCTCATTATTTACTAATTATCGACCCATATCTCTTCTTCCCATTCTTTCAAAAGTGCTTGAAAAAATTGTTTACGCCCAAATTGCTAGTTTCCTGGATGATGAACACATTCTCTTTAAAAACCAGTTTGGATTCCGAAAAAATCATAATACCTTAATGCCGATTGCTCTGTTGCATGACGAAATTACATCTACCCTCACCTCTAAAAAAGTTTCGGCCTCATTGTATTTAGATCTCAGCAAAGCGTTCGACACCGTTAACCACGAAATTCTTCTTTCTAAACTTCATCACTACGGAATTCAAGGTAGCTCACGGAATTTCTTCCGTTCATACCTCTTAAATCGCACCCAAATTGTTAAGTATAACGGAATTTCCTACAACATGCCCAGGGCAATGCCCCTGGGCGTTCCACAGGGAAGTGTCCTGGGCCCCTTCTCTTCCTGCTGTACATAAATGACATATCCAAAAGCTCCAAAATTCCAAATTTCTATCTGTACGCGGATGACACGGCCCTCCTATATTCTGCTGACAACTTCTCGCAACTACAATGCAAAATTAACGATTCCCTCCCAGATATCACGTCCTGGCTGCTGTGCAACAGACTCACAATCAATGCAAAAAGTCTTCGTATCAACTCTTTTCCACTTCATCCAAAAAAGAACTGAATATTTCTATCAATAATATCCCTATTCAACGTCAATTTTCAGTCAAATATCTAGGCATTACTCTCGATGAGGATCTGAAGTGGACAGGTCACATTAAAAACGTTGAGAACGCGGTTTCCCGAAACATCGGAATTATCTCTAGTGTTACCGCCGTTATAACGCCGGTTTCGATTGAAAGAAGTATTAATATGTGTGATCTGTTCAAGGTTGTTTGATTATGTGCCTCTTCCTTTGCAGGTCAATGTAAGGTGTAGAAAGGGCGTTAATGGCCTCACTTGTTGCCTCATGCTAAGGCTTTTGAATGGAGGCGTAGTTACAAAGGAGCAAGTTTGTTCGTTTGATTAAATATCAACTGAGATTTCCAGAGAACCTGCATGACAGAGCACGGAGTACGTAATCATTCGCCCTGACTCAATTTCATTTGGCTTACCTACAGACTGCCTTGAAGTTCGTACTAATGTTCAGTAAATTGTCGTATGTGTTCTAGTCATTTTCAGTACAAGTCAGAGTTAGCTGTCGTGAGTTAGAGTCTATCTGTCGTGAGTCAGAGTCTATCTTTTGTGAGTCAGAGTCTATCTTTTGTGAGTCATTGGTTAGATTGTGAGTGTTCAATGAGAGTGTACATGTTTGTGTTTATGGTGTGATTCTTTCGTGAGGTGATGTTTGTCTAATTGTTGTTTTCCGTTTCGCCAGTTTTTACGTCACTTGGCTTTCGGCGGTCATTGCGAGACATCACTTCCGGGAAATATAGAACCAAAGTGCCCAGTAGTGTATTTTTCGACAACTAACCCATGCAGCCGGAGGCGAGAACATCTAGGTCCAAACACATATTTGACACCAGTCACCTCCTCCTGCTGTATAATTCTCTCGTGCTCCCATATCTAAATTATTGTTTACCTGTGTGGGGGAACGCATTTCCCTATCGCCTTAATAAATTAATCACTTTGCAAAAGAGAATTATCCGTGTTATCGACAAAACTGACCGTTTGGCTCATACCAGCCCCTTGTTCAAAAAGCACAAAATTCTTAAGCTAACCGACCTTATCGAAGTGAGCCATATCAACATCCTGCACAACTACTTACGCCGCACGGTACCACATGCTTTTTCTAACAAAATACAGTTAGTGCAACCGAACCAAACTGGGAGAAATGTTAGGCACGTTCAGCATTTTGCTGTGGAATTCGCTCCCACCCTTTATCGCAAATTCTCATTTTTCATTGCCGCCCCACGAAATTGGAACAAAGTCATCGCCTCAAAAATAAGATCTTTGGAAGATGTACCCCTAAGTAAAAGCTTTTTCCGCAAGGTTGTAGCAAAACTGTATCTAGATGATTACTAATATTGTGCTTGTATATGCCGATCCGCACTGTCTACCATTCACTTGCTTGCACTCGCTCTCATGATTATTGTAACAATATAACGTTAAGTTTGCCGCAAAATAACAAATGTAACTATTGTAACCATTATACCTAATATAACGTAAATCTTGCCGCAAAGAAATTTTTGATTGGTGCAGCTGTTGGCGCTCTCACAGGCAGGCCTCAGGCACCTCCCTGCCGTTCCAGTAAATCCCGGCTCTGTTTTGCGCGCACCCAATCATTTCATTATCTCCAAATAAATCAGGCGCACTTCCACTCTCCTCTTTCCGCCCCCTCACTTTAACCCGCCGCTTCCCACAGGACTCTGGAGAGCTGATGGACGCCGGTCAACGTCGACCACACCTGCGCCCCGCCCAGGGGGCGCCGCTCGCAGGTTGTCGCGCGCGGGTGGCGCCGCGTGGCGGGCTGTCCGCTGTCGCCAATCGTCGGGCCGGACCGCGCGGTCTCCGACCGCACGCGAGTGGCCGGACGGGTCTGTCGGGCCGGACCGCGCGGCCCCGGCCGCATCATCATCATCATCATCATTGTTGTTTTAGGGCGCGCCGACAACAAGGGTCATGTGGCGCCCATAACGCTAGACAAGATATATATATATATATATATATAAAAGAGTTTCAACATCTCAGGGGCTTAAGGTGTGTCAAGGGTAAAATGTGAATACACCGCACGTGCTTCAACTAGTCAAAGAGTGAAAAAGACTGGTGATTACGTCCTAGGATGGTGAGTAAATGACAATAAATGAGACACTCTTTAAAAAAGCAGCAATGGCCGTGAAGTCCACAGTTGGATGCTCTCCAAGCAGCGAATCCAGTGAGGGCGACCCGTGGAAGTATCGCTGTCTCTCAACCTGAAAATCTCGACAATCCACGAGAACATGGCGCACAGACAGGCGCTCCCCACAGCGAGTACACTCCGGCGGGACATCTCTACAAAGTAAAAGGAATGTGTTGCGTGGGTGTGACCAATGCGGAGCCTAGAGAGGATCACCTCCTCCCTCCTTGAACTCGCAGAACCTGAAAAGCGCTTAACGATCAGCGGTTTCAGGGCCCGAAGCCTTTGACCCTTCGGCCCCGGCCGCGTGCCGCGTGCTGGGGGCCGAACAGGTCCGTGGGGCCGGGCCGCCCGTTCCCCGACCGCGTGCCGCGTGTGAGCGGATGGAGAATCGTTGACTGGCGTTGGTGCTTTTAATGTGTGTGTGTGTTTTTTTACCGTTTGCCGCATGTTTTTCTTATCTACTCTCTTCCTCCCGCGGGATCTTTCCTATACTTTGTATGTACTGTTTTATCTGTGTTTTAATTGTGTGCAATATATGTATGGACGTAACCTCGCAAATTCGCACCAGGTTGATAAAATTCGCACCACTTGGTCCTGTCTCCAATGGTACTCGCACCGACGAGATCTCGTCGAAAATGCCATACTTTGCACAGTGGCTTTCCCCTATGTAGGTAACTATTTCAATTTGCGAAAAATTAAGAACACAAAATGGTTGGAGATAAGCCTACACAATGGGACTGCTCCAAGTATGACTTACCTGGTAAATATTGATGCTAGCATCCGTCTTTGTATGTCTCTATTCCAGAGAAGTTGAAGTAAAAATACCACATCAACATCATTTTTCTCTCATAAAAATATCAGGGTCAAGACTAATAGAAAAACCTGCAAATCTCATCATATGTCACTCTATCTCAGCAAAATCACCTATTGATAAGCATCTGGACTCCGACCGCAGTTTAAAATGCAAAATAATTGAATGAAAACACTAAATACCACCATCACTTCAAAGCAATAGGGACACTAGGTAAAACTCAAATTATGGAATATCTTGCGCTCAATAACATAATCAAGGATGACCAGTTTGGATTTCGTCCCAACCATAGCACGTACAGTCCCCCCGCAATTGAAATTGCCATAACTAGGCTCGACCGGTTTAGGATGGATATCTTGCATCCTATGGTGCCCATAGGTTTAGAAACGGGTGCATCATGTGTATTTTGTCAAGAGCTTTCCAGTGGTCACCATTATTTACTAATCTGACATCTGGGTGAGAAAATATTACACAATTACTGATTTTGCTGCTTTCTGACGGGGTAGTCTTCGGCTGACTTGCCACCGCCTCTGATAATCCCTGACCCTCTCGCCCATACCTGGACCACGTGACCTCACAGATGAATGGGCGGTTGGCATTGTGCCAGCTCATTCATCCCTCTCACAAATCTTGTCGTGTCTGAGGGGCACTCGTATAGCAATTGCTCCCACTGTGTTGCTGTGTGCTGGACAACTGGCGTCACTGACCTGGGGCCCCGGTCAGTGGCAGAAACCACGCAATGCAGTGGCAGAACCACGAGTTGCTTTTTGAGGGGGGAGCAATATCCAATAAGATGGGCACAGATGGGGCAAACCATCGGAATATATTTTGCTGCGGGGAAGCACACGAATTTTCCCTCCTATATACGTCCTTGTGCTTGGGTTGCGAAACACGTAAGCTGTCATTGGCTGCCGGGCTCCCCTCACCTGCATGTTTATTTAGACAGGATTCTGGTAAAACGGCTGATACAGTGATACAACTTTGCTTGGAGGTTTCATTAAGATAATATTTTCAGATACTCGTCAGAAGAGGGGACAGTTGGAGCCATAGGTGGATCCAAGGGTAAAGGAATGCAGGTCCCCCTCATTGACCCTCGGCGTCCCTAAAATGATCACAGCATTCCTCTAAACGGTCGATGGCACTTCCTGAAATGTCACTTCCACCCCTCCCCCAGGATGCGAAAATCGGCACCCCGCCATAGGATTTGGCACCCACCTGAAAGCTTTTACCGTCCAAAAGTGGCACCCAATTTGTACGGATGACGTCTCACCCCCGGCAAGGTGACCCCCATCGGTGATCCTTGATCCCCCTATGGTGGGGGCAGGCCCCCAATTTTCATTAAAAATCGCGATTTAAGAAACAATAGGAAAATCGGGCATTGTGTGGGCAGCATTTTGCGAAGGTCTCAAGAAGCCTGAACCTGACGAGGTTTTGTTTTTAGATGGGACATTTTCTTGTCAAGGGTGACGGTTCACTGGCTCTATCACTGTTTCGTCGGTGGCGGCGATTATTTATTATGGGACAATTGCTTCCAACTAAATGAGCTTAATTCCGTCCACAGAGAATTTTTAAATTTCCAGCTTGAGAACCTTTGTAGAGTCTTTTTCTCGGGAGCATAAAACTGTGCCCTCGCTTGACTAAAATCACGCAGTCGTCTCCCCTCAACGAACGGCAACCATTGCTTTAACTGGGGAGGATTGAGTTTCCATGAACTGGCCTCTAGACTGACATCACACGGTGCAAGCTTGGCATAGCGTTTGCGATAGTCTCTAACAAAAATTGTTGGGGTTAGACGACGCTCCAGCTCTCAAAGTTATATGGCGTTACCAACTCTCACCCTGTAAGGAGAGATTTGGTGCATTTGATCATCATACCTATTCAGAGAATCTGCCTGGACATGAACCCAAGGAGTTGAACCCGGGGGAGTTGAGCTAGGGAATCAGCGCTAGGTTTCTTGCGGCCTTTTGGCAGCACCCTCACTTGTCGGAAGGATATGATCATATTTTATGCTGAAAATATTAGATAATTTGTAGCAGTATTACAAAGGTATAAAAGCCTATGTAACAGCTTTAGCGGTGATAGTGATCGTTGTTGAGAGTATCATTAGCGGTAAAATTGGTCAGTGATGGATCTAGGCGGTAGTTTTGGTGGGACAAACAAAAATCGAAACGCAAGAAAAACAACGTCGCGCAGTGAAAGCTTTCGCCACAATCTAACTAGCCGGCAGGGTGGGGAGGCGGGGAGTGGGGAGTAAATATAAGTCGAAAAGCAAAACAAACAGGCGTCACTGGGTGAAATATGTGGCCACAAAATGCTTGCTTTCGATATCCAAGGATCATTCACCCAAATACGATTTGAAATATCAAGAGGACCAGGCTCCAATATTCACACTGAAGTTGACTGGTTCTGTTTGAAAATGATTTCTTCAGTTAAAGCACCAACACCTTGCTTATGAACTTAAAAGGAGCCGGGGAAAAGGTCGACAGCTTGGGGAGGGGGATAACATTATGGTTTTGCTCCGAGCTTTTTCGTTCGGGGAGAAAATACGCATCGTCCCCCTCCCCTTGGGTCTTCCATTAGAACTGGGTGCTGTTTGAGGGGTCTCGTTGCCACGTGCGACCACCGCGGGTAAAAGGGCAGTGAATAGTGAATGTTTCTCTGATGAAATCCACCAACTCGAGAGCTACTACTCTTCGAAATTTAGCACGACATTGGTTCCAGCTATTATTGATGTTAAAATTGTTTGATGTGTCGCTGAAATGAAAATATTTTAGGATAAATATTGTTTACATATTCTGGTTGGGCGAAACCAGAATATTACCCGGGGGACCTTGTAACCAAAGCCTACCTTTGGCGGACGCAGGGGGCATTCCGGTCATGGCCTCCCAAAGCGCTGGAGGGGGCCAAACTATCTTTCCCCCCAAACGCCGGAGAAATTTTTGAAAAAAGGTGTGTACACTAAGCCTGTAGAGCAAAAAAATATTCGCTTCCCCCCTCCCCCCCCGGAGAGCGATCATGCACTTGGAGAGGTAGCTTATACTAGATCTGTCGAGCACTGAAAAAATGTGTTTACAATAGGTATGTAGAGCAAAAAATCTTCGCTCCCACCCCCTCCCCCCCACAGGAGGACAGGCAGACATGGGTTTGCCCCCAAAAACTCGGGTCTGCGTACGCCCCTGAAGCCTACGCTGCTCCCTTGACCTGAGAGGGTATATTACCAACAAGACTAAAATTGGACTGGAAACGAATGTTAAGCTGGTCTGATTCTGGTTTAGCCCGAGAGATTATTATCAGTATATTGTTTTGGGATTTCATTGAGTTTAAATCTTTAGCCTCGATAAATTTTTGAGAACTCCCGCAGCCTAATATTGAGCCCCTTGGGCTAAAGGGTGTTTTAAGCTCGTGCAATCTTTCGAAAGTCTAGCTGGCTCAGAGGCCCCTAACTATCGTGCATCCTTAGCTGCCATCTCAACTTAACGTATCTGCATTGGTTTTGGTCGCCCGGAAAGAGGCACATAAGCATTTATCACTAACTTTAAGAATTGTTGGGGTTTAACGACGCACCAACTGCCAGGGTCATACGGCGTCGCCAACTCTCACCCTGTTGGAAGGGATTTTGGGGATCAGATCGACTTATTTAGAGGCTCCGCCGGGAACTTGAACCCGGGACCGGTGGCTTAGAAGACAAGGGTGCTATCCACTAAGCCACCTCATCCCCTTATCACTAACTTTATACGATATTATACGTAATAAATAATTTTGGGCTGATCGATGCACCAACTGCCAGTGTCATATGGTGTCGCCAACTTTTTTTACTGTTGAAAAGATATCCCGGGAACCAGCTTGCTCCTTGTTCAGGGAAACCGCCGGGCCTTGAACCCGGGTCGGCTGAGTGGAATCCAGCTACGCTGACCACTCCAATACAGCGTCTCTAGCATTTAATTGGAATTGAAGACATCCCTCTATCTGAATACTGATTTGTGCAAATCAGGATATATTTGAATATAAGCTGATGACCATTGTTGGTTGGCAGCCCCTACCAATGGTCCCCAGCCTTTGGAATTTTTCCCTAACTGGCAAACAGTACCCCTCTAGCTCGAAATACCTGAAGGCCTTTCCCGTTTGGCAAGGGCTAATGTGACCTTTGAGGAAGGTCGTTATGAGCACATAACCAGGCAAGCAAGGGCAAGGTAGGAAACCGAAGAGCCTAATAAAGAAAACAATAGCTCTTTTTCGATTCATGTAATGTTCCCTTTGTGCTCATCTCCCAGCAACATGAGAGTTGGCGACACTATATAGCCTCAACAGTCGGTGTGTGTAAACCCCCAAAGCTGCTTTGAACCCATTTTCTTCCTTTGTCCCTGGAAAAATGCAAAAACAAGCAAGACCTGAATGTGTGTATTTCGCTCTGGACACATGAGCAACAAGAAAACAGTGGAATAAAATTCAGGCAAAATATCTGCTCCTAATTTCGAAACATTTCAAATAAATATGAGGATTCAGTACTTGCAAGTCGATAGTTTTAGTCTTTTTTAGTGTAGTGGCAGGTTTCGACTCATTACCTCATGCATTTATCTACCATTTTTTGTGATTGAGACCCCATTAGCCAAACGGCACTTTTTCATGCTCCCTTCTTGTTCTTCATAAGGAGTTTTAGCGACGTAGCGTTCATGAATTGTAGCCAAATATGTTAATCATTTTCATTTTAACCATTTTCTGGTCCATAAGTCCTGATTACCATATAATAAAGAGATATTTATTTATTTATTTTGCAGCACAATGGTGACAATACTATCAGCATAATTCACAACAGGAACAGACACCCATGGAACAGGCATATATGTTAAACCTGATAAACAATTTAAATTCAAACTTACCCCACAACCCCAGGCCATTCCATTGATAAGCTAAGCGGGGAATATAAAGGAAAAAATATGCCCATATACATAATTTTAATCGCCTTGGTGCTCTTCCCGGGCCCCATCCTCATTTTTGGCGAGTTATTCGGAGCCGATTTAAATGAGAGACTAGTCGACTTACACCAATTTATGGTTATCAGCCTGACAACTTATAACTGTAAATTGATAACAGTTCAGGTCAGGTGAACGAGTTTTACGTGATTTCCACGCCCATGTGGGTCATTTTTGTTTTTCTTAGATAAGAACGACAAAGCAAGGGATAAACGCGACTCCTACAGCAGGCCATGGTCGAGTTTCCTTCTCATTCAAAAGCTCTTCGAAATAAAAATTTCCCAGATATCGTCTAGTTATTTTGAGATCACGTCAGTAAAGACGCTACCAGGGATCACCGGAGGTCATAGTTTCGAGCTTGTTTGTGCTCATGTCTTTAGAAAAAGACGGCAAGGAGCTTCCAGCGCCATTTCTATTTTTCGTATCACCTTTGCCTCTTGAGTTAACAGGGGAAAGGGAGATGGACTGACGCCTCACGTCGTAGTGGGTGCGAAAAGAGGCCAGATGGTGTCTGGTTGACATACGTGGCTTTTCCCATTATTATCCCTTGCACCTGACTGGATTCAGCCAAATCAAAAATTTCTTGGCGTCGTCTTCACCCTCCCCCGGAGGGAGGTGGGTCTGAACACCCTCCCTCAGATTTTTCCGACTGTGCATAAAAATGCCGGCGCGAAGCGCCGCCGTAATTGGCGCACCCTATCCGTAATTAATTCTTCAACATTTTCTATAATTTTACGTTTGCACCATCTCAGGTCAGGTCAACAGTGCAGGTCAAGTTACCTCAACTCCAAAAAGTTTAAGATTTCATGAGTAGGAACGGTGTGAATCTGTCTTCTTAAAACTCATATCACATAATAGCCCCATCAATTAGCGCAAAACATATTCCGGGATTTTACATATCGATGACCTAGGATCAAATACAGATCATGACCTCTCCATTGGAAATGCATGGGAAAACAAAAATTGAGGAAAATGGTTTTATTTCTGTTGATATGTAGTTGAATACCTTCACATTCTCCAAATCGTAGTAGCTTAAGCCCCTCTCCAGGCTCATGGTGCAAGTTTGGACCTGTGATCTCTGAGAGGTCATCTTGGATTGCTTAAACCGCGCCCCAGTGGGCCTACGAGCCATCTTTGCCCTGGTGGGAGGGGGGGTGTTTGAACACCCCCTCGAACTCGGCCTCTACGTGGGATAGCGAAAAAAGCGAACGCTGTTGGATAGTTCATACAAATTCATGAAGAAATTATATTGGTCACTTTTTGGCTCAGGTCAATTTTGAGGTCATGACAGGTCAAAGGAAGTGGGATTTTGAGTAGAGTTTTTGGTATCTGGCGTCTGGAGAGTTGAGTGAGACACCATTCGCTTCCTCTCGTCACGGAAAATCGAATGATGAATCAAATCGGAAAATCGAACGAGCCATACTAGGTCAAAACTTAAAAATGACCAGACCTCAGCTCAGGGTCACTTTTTAACCTAGCATAGTCAATATGCAATCAATCGACTCGCAATAGCAATCTGAACGCAATGATATCAAAATAAAAGCTGGATCATTTCATGCAGTTATTGACATAAGTCTGAAAACTGCTTAAATAGTCCCAGATGACCTCTCAGAGGTCACAGGTCAAAAATTGCAACAGGAGCCTGGAAGGGGTCCCAGGATACTACGATTTAGGGAATATTGAGGTTTTCTCAGCTGTTGGGTACACAAATACAGCCCAATTTCTGTTTTCCCATGTATTTACAATAGCGAGGTCATGGTCCGTAGTTGACCTTAGGTCATCGATATGAAAAATCCCGGAATATATGTTGTAGCACTCGGTGGGCCCATTATATGGAATAAGTTTTAATTCGATAAATTCACCCATTTCTTACTTATGCCGCTTAAACATTTTTGGAGGTGAGGTCACCTGCACTGGTGACCTGAACTGAGATGACCCAACCTTAAAATTTGGGGAAAAGTTGCGGAATCAATCAAGGATAAAGTGTGCTAAGCACGGCGGCGCCTCGCGCCGCCGTTTTTTCGTGCCGCCGGAAAACACCCGAGGGGGTGTTTAAGCACCTTCCACCGGGGCGAGGGTTAAACAGGTAGACTTGGGTCAATAATTTCGCAGGAAATGATGAAAAGGTTTTTTATTTTGATACCATTACGTTTGGATTGTTATTGCAAGTTGATTGATATGCATATTGATTATGCTAGATCAGATAAAGACCTTGACCCAGCTTTAGGTCACGTTACTTTTATGATTTCATGTAGTATAGTCATATTATACATGGTTCAATTTTCCGTAAAAAGAGGAAGCCAATGGCGCCATACAGTTTATACTAACTGAATTCAGTCAGACGATAGGCCCCATAAACTCCTCTACACCCTATCACATTTTTTTACCTGTCATGACCTAAATATTGACCTGAGACAAAAAGTGAGTAATGTAGTTTCGCGATAAATTCTTATGAACCATCTACCAGTGTTCGCGTTTCCCTCTATCCTGCATAGGAGCCGGGTTCGAGGGGAAGTGTTCTCCCCTACAGCAAAAGATGGCTCGGACACCCACCGGGGCGGGTGTTAAATAACAAAATTCGGCCACAGGGTGCCGTTTTAAACCCCATGAACTCTAATCCCCCAGAAAAAATATTTCAGCAGTGATCCTGTGAGCCTTATGAGGCTGGAAACATTGTTTGAAGCCATAACTCAGACATACCCAGTCTTGGACTCTCGTGCCCAGGCGCCTCGGTCACTGGACGGACCGCCTGGGGCTAGACACCTTTTTTTCCGATTTGAAACATCTGTATTGTCAACTAAATACAGCATTTAAGTGGGACATTATCGGTAGCGAACAACTTCGAACAAGAATATCATTCTAACACATCAACAGCAAGTTCGAAAACATGAGTGAATTGTCAATGCTAACACATTGGGATGTTACTACAAGAAAGAACCTACTTGATGAAAACACTGCTTGCGGTAACACATATGCAAACGGATATGCAACACGTGGACTAGCACTTTCAAGCATTTCAAATTAACAGACTGACCCGTATAATCCTCCCTTGCTCGCAAGAGAGACATATACATTCCAGCTGAGTGAAAACAACTATACAATGATCAGTCCGGCTATTGTTGTCATGATCACAAGGTATTACATTTGTCGTCATCATCGCAGTTTACCATCACACTCCATTTAAACGCAACACGACGAAAAGGCGATTTGGTTGCTTACATATCAAGTTGGAAGCTTTGGCTAAGAAATGGGCTCCATCTTTCCTCAAACTGCGGTATTTTCCTTAACTTCTTTGCCTGCAACAACTCAATATTAAATTGTTTCGTTATAAATAGGATAAATTGGTCAGCATTGATTGGTTCACCCCTGAATCGCTTATTCGCGATAAATTGTTTTCCATTTAACGTCATGAAGTTTACAACAGCCGATGCTGATAATGAGCCGAATAAAATGTTTTCGTTATCAGGATGAAATTGCTGCTGTGAACTTAATTTGCTATTGAACCTTGCTGCTAATTCATCCCAAAACCTCTTTACCTCCTCGCATTGAACAAAAAAATGTTGAAGCGTATCGATTTCTCCGCACTGCGGACAAAATGGGTCGTCTGTGACCTTTCTTACACACAGGTACCGTTGCGTGGGGAAGAACCGGTGCAGTATTCTATATTGAAGGCTTTGCAGTCTGGTAGATTTTGTGATTGTAAAGGGAAGTGCATGTATTTTTGGCCAATGTACTGTAAAATCAATTCCTTCACTTATCCACTTGGTTTGTGCCTTTGGTGTGATTTGTTTTAGCCATTTTACTTGGAAATATTTAGATTTTATAAATTGGATTGGAATTGTCTTATTCTTTATTTCAATCTTTGGTGACATAGATCTATCCTCAATAGTTAGAGGCCCGGTACCTGCGACTAGTCGCTTCCAGACTGGAGGTATGGCCCTGCACCAGCCCAAATATTTCAGAGGATTTAAATTTTGTAGCGAGTGTTTTACCCTAAAATCATTAATAGACAAGATATAACCTCGATTGTCAAAGAAATCGTCCAAAAACTTTATGTCACGCTGGTATAAGATTCGGGAGAAGAGGTGATGACCACCAACTCGTATAGCTGTATTATTCCACATTAGTTGCTTTCTTACGTCCCTACCACTGCTCGGTTCTCGTAACGGAATTGAATCGCGTAACCAATTAAGCATCTCTTTATAAAAAGAGGAAATATGTTTTGATTTAATCCAGTTTATCCCATAATTAGTATGCAATATATCACTTAGATGAATTCCTAATCTTCTTTGGAGTATCTTTGAGAAAGCTGAGTCGATATTACGAAGAATCTTACCATACCATGCGACTCGCATGGCCTTATATATGCAATTTATGTTTGGTGCATTTAAGCCACCCTCTTCAATCGTTTGATACAAGGTATCCCTAGCAACTTTAGGTGGTCGCCCCCGCCAGACAAACTTCATTATTTTGCTTTGGATGATATTCAATGTCTTTTCACAAATTGGTGCCGCCGCCATTGCATATATAAATTGGGATATTACTAATGATTTGGCCACCGTGATCCTGCCTTTGAGGGTTAAATTACGTTGGGACCACTGATTGAATGTGATTTCAGCTTTCGAAATAGCAGATTCCAAGTTTTCACACTTTCTTGTTGCGCTGAACTGTACTCCTAGTATTTTAACTCGCTCGCAGCAAGGTCGTCCGCAAATGGGGCCACGGAACAATTTGTATGCCCCAAGCCACATAAATTGACACTTATCTAGATTCAGCTTTAATCCAGAGCTGTTTCCAAACCTTTCTATTATATCTAGAGCCACATTAGCCGAATTTTCGTTACTAACAAAAAGGGTGGTGTCATCAATGTATTGTGATACTTTAACTTCTTGGCCAGATATTGTTATGCCTTCGATCTGAGCCGTTGCACGTATCTTGATCGCCAAAACCTCAACTACCAAGCAAAAAATCAAGCCAGAGATCGGACATCCTTGTTGTATACCTCGCGTGGGGGTGAACCACTCTGAGGTGAACCCATGATTGATTATTGCCAGTTCAGTGTCTTTATGCAAAGTTTGAATCCATTCGATGAAGGGGCTAGACACCTGCGAGACAGTACTGATCACCTCGGTTCAAAACACTGTGCCCCCTGCCTGCCACACACTATTTACTACGTGTGGCCTTGCACCTGTCGTTGTAAACACGTAGTAATCACGTGACCCAGGTATGCGTGCCAGTCGAGCGAAGGGTCGGAGATTATCAGGGGCGGTGGCAAGTCAGCCGAAGACTACCCCGTCAAAATGCAGCAAAATCAGTAATTGTGTAATATTTTCTCACGCAGATGTCAGATTAAGAAATAATGGTAACCACTGGAAAGCTCTTGCAAAAATACACAAGAAGAACCCGTTTATAAAGCTATAGACGCCATATGTTGCGAGATATTCATCCTAAACCGGTCGAGCCTAGTCATGGCAATTTCAATTGCGGGGGACTGTACATGTCAATATCAATTCTCTACGATCTCATTACTTCTTCCCTTGTCTCCAAAAAAGTATGTGCTGCCATCTATTTAGATTTATCCAAAGCTTTTGACACGGTAAACCACTCAATCCTGCTATCAAAACTAAGAATTTACGGTTTCCAGAGCTTAGAGTTAAATTTCTTTCAATCTTACCTCCTTAACAGATTGCAATATGTAAAAGTCAATAATATCATGTCCAGCACCCCTGCGTCTATGCCATTGGGCGTCCCTCAAGGCAGTATCCTAGGCCCTCTGTTATTCTTACTCTATATTAACGATATCTCGAACAGTTCACAAATTCCAAAATTTCTGCTCTTTGCGGATGATACAGCTCTCTTTTTCACAGCAAGTTCACATAGCGAATTACTCACTAATATCAATCAAAGTCTCGAGGATGTATCAGCATGGCTAAATTCTAATAGACTAACTTTAAACGCAAAGAAATCTGTATACCAACTGTTCGCAGCTTGTAACCCAGATATCCCAATTTCCATGAATGGTACTAAGCTTATCCGAACATCCACAACTAAATATTTAGGTATTCATATTGATGAGGATCTGAAGTGGGCATCCCATATAAGAACCGTCGAAAATACCGTAGCAAGAAACATAGGACTCCTTAAAAGAGCTCAACATATACTAGAACCCAGTCAGCTTCTCCTGTTGTATAATGCCCTTGTGCTGCCCATCCTCTCTTACGGCGTCGAAATCTGGGGGAATACTTTTAAACATAGGCTTACTAAATTATCAATCATGCAGAAAAAAAGCCGTAAGAATAATTGATCATGCAGAGCGTCTCGCTCACTCCAGCCCCTTGTTCAAAAAGTACAAAATTCTTAAGTTTTTTGATCTAGTCGAATTTGCCACGCTTAAAGTTCTCCACAAGTATCTAATGGGTACTCTACCGTCGCCCTTAAGCAACAAGTTCAACCGTAGAAATCAGGATAATACCTTACGAAACGTCCGGACGAACCATCACTTTGAGGTCCCCTATGCCTCAACCGTCTACAGAAAATTTTCCCTCTTCATTTGTGCCCCTCGAACCTGGAACCTGATAATTTCACCAAAAATTAGAGATCTGGTTGATGTGCCTACGTCGAAGTCATTTTTCAAGAAAGTTGTGCAGAAATTATATGTTGATAATTATTAGTTGCGAACCACTATTAACCATTATGAACGGCACTGTAAGAACGTACCTGTATGTCTGTGTGTGTAGGGTAACATCAGCTTGAAATCACTTTGCCTTCGTATACATGATTCTAGTTCCATTTTGACTTAGCGCGGAAATAATAAACAACGGTAGCAGATAGGCGTCGACACAGGCCGGCCTCCGGCACCTCTCTACCCTTGAAAAAAACCATCAGGATTTTCCTGGTGGTCTGGTGGTTTCTGATGGTTTCTGGTGGTCACTCTGATGGTCTGGTGGTCTGCCTGGTGGTTTCTGGTGGTTTCTGGTGGTCATTCTGATGGTCTGGTGGTCTGCCTGGTGGTTTCTGGTGGTCATCCTGATGGTCTGGTGGTCTACCTGGTGGTTTCTGGTGGTCATCCTGATGGTTTGGTGGTCTGCCTGGTGGCTTTTGGTGGTAATTCCTGATGGTCTGGTGGTCAGTGTCTGATCGTTTGGTGGTTTCTGGTGGTCAATGTTTGATGGTCTGATGGTCACCCTGGTGGCCTGGTGGTCAGTATCTGAAGGTCTGATGGTTTCTTGTGGTCATCCTGGTGGTCTGGTTGCCCCGTCTGTGCAATCTTGTTTATTAAAAAAACTTAATATATATTCTTAAATCAAATACTTATGGTTCCAAATGCTTTATTTTCAAAAGAAGAAACCAAGAAGCGAATGGCTATGGGAGCAGGTAATAGAGTTCGCTGTTGTGCTCTGCCGCGGAACGCTTCCACCCCTCTCGCGCCGCGGCTCGGGGGCGCGCTGCCGGCGCCGCGTCTCCCCTCCGCGCCCGACCGCGCCTCGGGCGGTTGCGCGGGGACGGCTGTCTTTTGTATGGCCGCATTCCGTTAGGGTTGGCGGGGCAGTCAGTCGCAGAAGGAAACTGGTCGAGGTGAAGTGGTCATACTGTGACAAGGAGTCCGTAAGTTATGAGGATATTTACTGCTGGGTGCATCGCTAATAGTAGGCCCTGACCGAATTGCTTTACATTGGTTAACAGTGTAAGGTAGGATTTAAGACAGAGTAGGGAAGATGTGAAAAATGTGGCTTATTATTCGTGAGTTGCGCCCTCTGGTCGGGGCGGGGGTGGGGGTGACGGTCGCCATCGGAATGCGAGGATCATCCCATATATAAGCGATACACATTGTCTCCGACTGCTTTTACCGTGTGCGAGTGTTTCGTTACCGTGTGCGAGTGTTTTTTTACCGTTTTGCTGCATATGTTTTTCTTCCACTCTCTTCCTACCGCGGGAACTTTCTGACAATTTGTATATACTGTTTTAACCTGATCGTGTTTTATTCTGCAATATTCTTGTATGGACGTAAAACCATACAATGCAGATACGACACGAGGAGCTGCCACCCTATCAAACATCGGAGTTATTCTGCTGCAATGCAACGCATCTCCGGCGTGAGTGAGTACCCATTCGGGCCACATTCGGATAACCCACCCAGATTTCCTTGATTTGACTAGTTGATTTTATTAAGAAAATTGTATTTTTGCTTACAGCGGATGTGAAAAGCCTGGTTACGCCTCTGTTTGTAAAGGATTTACAAACATCCTGGTGATATTGTTCATATCATGCGGTTTTCATCTCCGACAGATACCTAAATGCTCACCGCGACTTCTGCTCACCGCGACTTCGTTAACACTGTCGTTAAAATACCCAAAGGTACATGTTACGAAGGGGGAGGGGGAATCTTTGGAAGACCACATGTAGTGGTTCGCTGGAAACCGCTGACCGCTGGAATCACAGAATGCTGGAAGCCACCATACCACCGGAAAACGACCACCAGAAACCATCAGAAATTGACCACCAGAAACCATCAGAAAACGACCACCAGAAACCATCAGAACTCGACCACCAGAAACCATCAGGCCACCAGAAACCACCAGGAAATGACCACTACAGACCATCAGAATCCATCAGAGACCATCAGGAACCATTAGAGACCATTAGAAACCATCAGCTGATCTGTTTCAATTTCCCACAAAAACCATCAGACCACCAGACCATCAGGAAATCCTGATGGTTTTTTTTCAAGGGTACCTGTCCTTAAAACAGCCCCCCAACTACCGTGTGATCACCTAATCTCGCCCCCTCTCTCTCCCCGTAACTCTCATGCGGCAACAACTCTCTCTCTCTCTCTCTCTCCTGTCCTGTCTCCCCACAACTAACTTTTCTCTTCCGCAGTTCCGCTGGGTTCTGTGCCGCTCCGGCTCGGGGTCCCCCTGTGGGGGCTCGCGCGGGCGGTGCCCTGGGCCGCTGTGGGCGCCTGCGTGTCGTGGCTCTGCGACCGCCGGTGGCTTGCGCTGCTGAGGCTGGCGGCTGTTGGCTCCGCTGCTGCGGATGGCGTCCGGCTGTGCTGTGGTGGCGGGCGGTTGGCGCCTGTGGGGTCGGCTGGTTGTGCTGCTTGCGTGTTGGTCGGCGGGCGGCGGGGCCCCCTGCCGGTGGGCGCGTGAGGTTTGTGCGTCGCATCTGTTGGCCCTGGCGGGTCGGTTGCGCACTGCCGGATTGTGTGGGGGGTATCAATCTGACTCCTAATGTTACGATTGCGCTGAGACTTGTATGTGCCTATTTCTTATATGAGCAGCGTTGGCCTCTTGTTCATGGTCGGATTTGCTTTCTCCGCTCGGCAGCATTCACGGTGCCTCCGTAGCCCTTGTACCTGAGTTGTTGCTGGTTCCGTCTGAGTGGCGGCGCGGGGTGACGTCAGCCTATGGCATCTGATGGCGCTGTCGGGATGCATATTACTTATGTTGCCGGGTCCATCGACCCAGGGGCGGATCCAGGGGGGCCGCGGGGGCCGCGGCCCCCCTCGCTGGTAAGGCGCCCCCTCGGCACTAAGGCATCCTCGGGGGCCGCCTCCATTCGCTCCACATTTGTATGCCTAACAGAAATACTGGCGCCCCGTGGCAATTCTGCTGCATGCAAATACCACATTTTTACAACCCGCCCTGTATCACTGGCGCCCCCATGGTGCATCATTGGTGCCCTTGTTTCACTCCACCGACGCCCCCAAGCCTCTTTCACCTCTTGACATCCCGGTATATACTACCGGCGCCCCACTCTCCACTACAAGCGCCCCCATCTTCTAAAAATCCGCTCTATATCACTGGCGCCTCCATGGTGCAGCATAGATGTCTCGTTTTTGCTCCAGCGGCGCCCCCACGCGTCACTGTGGGCGCCCCATCTTTGGAACCCCGCATGTACCACCGGCGCCCCCATTGGGCATCATTGGTGCCTTCGTTTCACTTCACCGGCGCCCCCCAAGCCTCATCGTGGGCTCTCCCACTTCTTGGCATCCCGCTATAAACTATTGGCGCCCCAATCCTCACTACGGGCGCCCCCACCTTCGGAAAACCCGCTCTATACCACTGGCGCCTCCATGGTGCAGCGTTGATGTCTCGTTTTTGCTCCAACGGCGCCCCCACGCGTCACTGTGGGCGCCCCACCTTTTGGAACCCGCATGTACCACCGGCGCCCCCTTTGGGCATCATTTGTGTCTTCTGTGTACTTCACCAGCGCCCCACGCTTCACCGTGGGCGCCTCTGCTTTTTAGAGCAGATATTCACCATCGGCGCTCCCGTGGTACATCATTGGTGCCTTTTTGCTTAAATGGCGCCCCCATGTCTCACTGAGGAGGTCTTCACCTTTTACCAGCCTGTTTTATACCAGTGAGCCCCCACTCTCTCTCCCCACTCCCCACTACGGGCGCCATCACCTTCCAACAATCCGCTCTATACCACTGGCGACTCCATGTTGCAGCATTGATGTCTCGTTTTTGCTCCAATGGCGCCCCCACGCGTCACTTTGGGCGCCCCATCTTTTGGAACCCCGCATGTACCACCGGTGCCCCCATTGGGCATCATTGGTGCCTTCGTTTCACTCCACTGGCGCCCCCAAGCCTTTTCCACCTCTTGACATCCCGCTATATACTACCGGCGCCCCACTCTTCACTACGGGCGCCCCCATCTTCTAAAAATCCACTCGATATCACTGGCGCCTCCATGGTGCAGCATTGATGTCTCGTTTTTGCTCCAACGGCACCCCCACGGGTCACTGTGGGCGCCCCATCTTTTGGAACCCCGCATGTACCACCGGCGCCCCAATTGGGCATCATTGATGTCTTTGTTTCACTCCACTGGCGTCCCCCAAGCCTCATCGTGGGCTCTCCCACTTCTTGGCATCCCTCTATAAACTATTGGCGCCCCAATCCTCACTACGGACGCCCCCACCTTCGGAAAATCCGCTCTATACCACTGGCGCCTCCATGGTGCAGCATTGATGTCTCATTTTTAGCTCCAACGGCGCCCCCACACGTCACTGTGGGCGCCCCACCTTTGGAACCCTCATGTACCACTGGCGCCCCCATTGGGCATCATTGGTGTCTTCTGTGTACTTCACCGGCGCCCCACGCTTTACCGTGAGCGCCTCTGCTTTTTAGAGCCGATCTTCACCATTGGCGCCCCCGTGGTACATTATTGGTGCCTTTTTGCTCAAATGTCGCCCCCGTGCCTCACTGAGGGGTTTTCACCTTTAACCAGCCCGTTTTATACCAGTGAGCCCCCACTTTCTCTCCCCGCTATATACTACTGGATCCCCACTCCCCACTACGGGCGCCCCCACCCTCTAACAAAATGCTCTATACCACTGTCGCCCCCCCTCCCCTGGTGCATCATTGGTGCCTTCGCTTCACTCCACCGGCGCCCCCAAGCCTCATCGTGGGCTCTCCCACTTCTTGGCATCCCGCTATAAACTATTGGCGCCCCAATCCTCACTACGGGCGCCCCCAACCTTCGGAAAATCCGCTCTATACCACTGGCGCCTCCATGGTGCAGCATTGATGTCTCGTTTGTACTTCAACGGCGCCCCCCAGACGTCACTGTGGGCACCCCATGTGCTGAAACCCCGCATGTACCACCGGCATCCCCATTGGGCATCATTGGTGTATTTTGTGCACTCCACCGGCGCCCCCCCACGCTTCACCGTGGGCGCCTCTGCTTTTTAGAGCCGCTCTTTACCATTGGCGCCCCTGTGGTACATCATTGGTGCCTTTTTGCTCAAATGGCGCCCCCATGCCTCACTGAGGGGTTCTTCATCTTTTACCAACCCGTTTTACACCAGTAGAGCCCCCTCTCTCTCCCTGCTATGTACTACTGGATCCCCACTCCCCACTATGGGCGCCCCCACCTTCTAAAAATCCGCTCTATACTACTGGCGCCTCCATGGGGCACCATGGTGCCTTCGCTATACTCCACCGGCGCCCCCAAGCCTCATCGTGAACTCTTCCACTTCGTGGCATCCCGCGATGTACTACCGGCGCCCCACTTTTCACTACGGGCGCCCCCACCTTAGGAAAATCCACTTTATACCACTGGCGCCTCCATGGTGCAGCATTGATGTCTCGTTTTTGCTCCAACGGCGCCCTCACGCGTCACTGTGGGCGCCCCATGTGTTGAAACGCCGCATCTACCACCGGCATCCCCATTGGGCATCATTGGTGTCTTCTGTGCATTCCACCGGCGCCCCCAAGCTTCACTGTGGGCGCCCCCTGCTTTTTGGACCCGCTCCTTACCTCTGGCTCCCCCATGGTGCATAATTGGTGCGTTTCTTTTCAATCTCAAACTGCGCCCCCATGCCCAATTGAGGGGGTCTTCACCTTTCAACAGCACCTCCTATACCACTCGAGCCCCACTCTTATGATGCATTATTGTTGTCTGCTTTTAGCTTTATGGGCGCCCTCCCCCGCCTCTTTCCACCATCTTTTGACACATCGGTCTGTATCACTGGCGCCCCCATAATGAATCATTGGTACCTGTGCTATGCTCCACCGGCGCCTTCATCTCCCGCCGTGGGCTCATCGGGAGCGCCCCCAAATTTCGACTAACTGCTCGGTCTGGCGGCCCCCATGGTACATATTGGTGCTTTTCTTTCGCTCCATTGGTGCCCCCACACTTCACTATAGGCGCTCACACATTTCTGCTGATTAGTTGATGCATCATTGGTATCTTACTTTTGCTCTACCGGCGCCCAGCACCCCCCCTCTACCCCCGCCACGCGGCACTATGGGCGCCCCATTTTTTTGACAGCATGCCCTGTGCCTCCACCGCCTCCATGGTGCATGATGGGTGCCTATCGTTAGCTCCATGAACGCACCCCCCACCCCTCCCAAACACATCCCTGCCAGAAACCCCATGCAGCTTCTCTTTACTTTGCATTTCTTGCATCCCAAACGTGGCCCGTTGTCTTACCAGCGCCTACCCTTGACAGCTCCCACAAATTTCACTGAATGCAAGTACCCCCCAGCTGTATCACCGGAAGCTCCAAACTTCAGCTTCGGTTTCTCCTTGATGACCAAATTGCGCTGTCAGCGCTCTTCCCATGCACCGTCTTCACCTCCCTGTTGCCCAACCAGTGCCCTATTCGTGTACCCCCTTCCACCCTGTTGTTACCCTACCAGTGTCCCTATGATGGATTATTTGCTCCCACAGACGCTCAACTGACGGTTCCACGCCTATGTACCGCAGGCGCCCCTTGCCTGCACCACCGGTATCCATAACTCCAGTATCGGTATCGCCTCGGTGAAGTATCAGCGTCCCCTCGATGCACTATCACCATTACCATCCCTCGCCCCGAAAGCCCAAATAACTAACTGACTAACTCACCACACTTTCCCTGGCTATAGATCACCGGCGTCCCACAGGGTGTACCACTGTACCACACTGAACTTTTGGCACTCCCATGCTGCATCACCGCTGGACTCATTTATAAACCTAAGCACCCCCTCATATATCATGCCCCCGGGTCACTAATAGGCGTCACACTTCAACGTGAACCTCCCTCATCGATTTTTTGACGCCCTCTTCTTTATGGTTAGGCGCCCATATTTCACGATTGGCCGCCCTTTTTAGCTCTAGAGCGCCCAGCTGCAGCATGGACCACCCGTTCCTACCTTTGGCCGCCCTCTTCTTCATGATTGTTCTCCTGTTCTCCACTATTGGCCGCTCCTTTGCAGATCTAGGGCACCTCACTTCAATGTGGACTCCTCATTCACCTCCGGACCCCCTCTATTTTATGGTTGGGAACCCCATATTTCACGTTTGGACACCCTTTTTCAGCGCTTGGTGGACCTCTGTGACGTGGACCACCGTCATTTACCTACAGGCGCCCTTAACTTTGTGACTGGGCTCCCCGTTTTCACAATTGACCCGCTTTTCAGCCCTAGGGCGCCCCACTGCAACGTGGACTGCCCTCATCCATTTTTAGCCGCTCTCTTCTGTATGATTGCGCGCACCTTCTCCACTGCTGGCCGCTCTTGTGCAGCTTTAGAGCACCCCACTTCACCATGGACTGCCCTCATTCATCTCTGGCCGCCCTCCGCTTTGTGGTTCAGAACCCCTATATCATGATTGACCGTCCCTTTTAGCTCTAAAGTGGCCCACCGTAAAATTGATCGCTCTCGTCCACTTTTGACTGCCCTATAGTGCATGATTACGACCCCATTTTCCACAATTGTCTGTTCTTTCTTAGCCTTGGGGCGCCCCACTTTTACGTGTACCGCCTTCAATTCGGATGTCCTCTACTTCGTGTTCGGGTGCCCCAATTTCACGATTAACCGCTCTTTTTCAGCCTTAGGGCATCCCACTGCAACATGACACTCCCATGGCACATGGACAGCTCTCAGCTTTGAGTGGTAACAATTGCCCCGAGTTCTTTTAATGTTTGCTTTGGGTATCGATCGGTGTCACTTTGCTTCATCATGCCCATCCGATGTGTGGTCGTGTGCCCGTCCGATATGTAGTTGTGTTGTCTTTTGCGACAAGACATGCTACGATGGAATACCTATAGGGGACTAGTAAAAATAATGTTTCTTGTGAAGCAAATTTTGAGCACATATACCAATATCCCTTAAATGTGTTTAAAAAACATTCCGGATCTATTGATTGGGATTTACTGATGCGAAATTCCCACGTCATCTGTGTAAGAAAAACATTGAGAGCTCGGCAGGAGGCAACTGCAGAATTTCGGTTGCGTCCTCTCCCACAAGTTTGTAAACAGCAAAAAGTTTCGCCTTATGTATAATATTATGGATTTATCACTATCCGCTCTGCGCAGACAGGGTAAACTGCAACGACTGGTTCGCAAAATCTCCAAAGGCCGTCTCTGCGCAAAGTCTGCTTCAAAACGTAATCCAGGTAGAAGGTGCCCTGTTTCATTGTTGCTTGCTTAACTAGAGGCACTTTGTGAAATTCTTCCTTTTCTTGGCAACGTGATTTTTTTAATCGGCACTTTTTCAAATGGCATCAAAAATACGCAAAATTAGCATCACAAAGATCCATGATACCAAAGGTTGACCCCAAATGGTAGTCTGACCGCCCCCTGAGACGTCGCTTCCCCTTATCGAAATCCTGGATCGTCCATGTACCCAGCCCTCTCGGTTGTTGATCAGTGATAGATAAGCTCGGTCAGTGTCAGAGCCGCATGACGAAATTCATGGAGCGAAGCGGATTGCGATTTCTCCAGAGGCTCTTACACAATTGCAGAGCCCTGACATCAACTTTGATGTCAGGACTCTGTAATTGTGTGAGGTGATAGCCCGTTTACGCTAGACGCCCAAACCAAGGCCCCGAATCTAAATTCAATATAGTTTTTGAGAAATTTTGGAACAAACATTTTCAATTTTTCATTTTCCTCATTTTGATTTCTTAAGCGACGAACTTGAAATTTGCCTCCTTTTGAATTAGCGACAGAGGCCACCTAAGATAAAAATTTCGAACTGGTCTGACAATAATTATTACGCCAAAACGCAGTGTTTCTGATACAAGTAAAAAAGCTATTGAAATTTGACGGCCGACTTATAAGCTCGAAATGTCAGGAGGCACGCTTCAGTTAGTTTAAAGACAGCCACCTGGAGGCAGCTAGGTGAATTTGATTGTGCTTAGGCATAGTTTCCAGTGGAAAACGTAAAATTCTGACTTAGTTTTTGCCATTCTGCCGGAGGACTGCATTTTTTCACATTTAATTCAAATCTTAATATCTCGTGGTCTAATGCGCCGATTTGACTTGTCATTTCAGATAATGAAAGAACATTGCTTACGCCTGATATCTGGAGATGGATATCGTGATTTTGAAATTCATTGTTTTATACGGATAAACATAATTTTAGAAGAAAACCTTTTATTTTTAGCTTCTAGGTTTCGAGCACATGTCACTCACAAGCTCCGAATTGACATGCTTGAATTGGAAAATTAATTGCAGTCATTTCATTCATTCACACTACGCACTTATCTCCGACGGCTTTTGAGTAATTCGTCCGAAAGGGTATTTCAAGGTGCTAATTTTCTCGGACCACCTTTGTTTCTCACCATGGTTTCAAGTCCTTAAAATCAATGGAAGTGGATTAAATTTGGCATGAAGCTAGCTTAGGATCCTAGCCCGACGATACAAGTATTTTCAGCCCAAAATAATGTTTGGTTCGTCTTCTAGAAGCACCTTTATATCGTGCTTTTTCTGGACGAACACAGCACCCGTCGCCAGCGTCCCGACATTGTCGGCTGATTGGTACCGGCCAGTGACCTCCTGACGGGTCACAGGTGTTGGGCTAGTGGGAGGTTGAATAGTGTGGCACGGGGGTATAGTGGTTAGAGGCCCTGACTCTTATCATTGAGGCCCGGTTCGAATCTGGAGTGACCGCCTGCTCTTTATTAGTTATTTCAAAGAAACTAATGATAAAACTGACTTACAGGCTTATGAAGAGATACATTGAGAAGGAAATATGGTTTGCTTTTAGCACATTGTCATGCGGCTCTCCTGCGCCGGTGGGGCGTTAGCCCAGGTCGCAGACGGGGGTTGGTCAGGTGCGATCTCTAACATCATCACCTTGGATAGGTTGAGTTTGCGGCCGGTTTGATAGAGCTGGAAAATGCCTTGGTGATCGGGGAAGGAAAGTTGATTGGGTGATGAAACTATAGTAGGGAGGAACAGAAACGCAGCAAAGGGGTGGGGCGGCTAGCGCAGTCGCATGAGAGGCACCCGAAGGGAAAAGATCGCGCGAAGGGCAGCCGGGCTACAACAATCTATGACCAACCGTAAATCTCGAGGACCAGCATGACTTGCTGTTACAAGCGTGACCCTCTGCGGCAAGCGACGCCCTATATGTGACCGTCAGGGTCCCCTAGGGGCAGAAGAACACTCTTTAATCAGGTGGGTCACCTGTTTTCAACAGTTTCAACAGGGCCCTCTGTGACAAGCATGACCAGCACATCATTCCGTGGTCGGCAGGGCCCAATGCAGTCAGAAGAGCCTCCTGTCTGCCACCGAGAATGCCCTCTGCGGCCAGCGGGGATGCTGTGACAAGTAGGGCCCTCTACGGTCAGCAGGTCCTTTGGGACCAGGAGTCTCCTCGTTATCAATAGGGCAATCTTAGGTCAACAGGGATCTCTGTAACTAACAGATCTTTCGGTCGCAGTCCGGGCCATGTCTTGCCAGCATGCTTTTTTGTCGGACAGGGCGATACCCTCGGTGACCATAAAAGCACTCTGTATCGTAAATATATATTTGAACTGAACGCACAGTCTATAAAAAGGGTACTCCGGGACCAACAGGTCTTTCCGTGACCAGTAAGGCCTGCCATATTCTTGTGGAAAGTCATGAGGTGACCTGAGGTATAATCGGGAAGTCGCTGGGCCCCCTGCATCCAGGTGGGGAACCATCCATGACGGTCTTTGACTGCTGTGAGTGGGACTGGTGGGAACCTTAAATCCATTAGGATCTAATTTGCCAGTTAGCGAACCCCTGGAGAAAGCCAGAAAGTGTACAAGTGTACACTGTGAACGACTTCGAGTTCACTTTGGTCAGTCAAGGGTCCTATGTCGCTGCCAGAGCACAGCGAAGACAGGACAACGGCCAAAATCTGGTTATAGCTAGTTATAGTTCCTGCAAAAATTCAGGTAGATGCCGCTGAAGGGAGACACAAACACATTTTTCCGAGTTGATCTCTGATGTGGAGTATCCCTAAACTGGGCCTTTGCTTGCCTTAGGGTCGCCAGGGGCCGTATCATGATGCCAATAATACATAAGAATGGGCGCACGCACGTCGATATTTTATTCTGATTTCCAGCATGCGCCCGCACAAATGGTGGGGCCAAATCAGCATTGTGATCGTACAGCGCACCTTAGATCGGTATGCTGATATTCTGCGTAGGCTAGGTCGGTACCGGTCCCTTTGCACCCCGGGTACGCTTGTCCTACGTCGAGCGTGGCTACGCACGGAAGGAGGTCAAAGTACCACATTGAAATACGGCAAGTTGCTTGTCTCAGTCAAGTCTTCGGAGGGCATAATATTAGAATATAGCCTTAGAAAGGTTTACAATAACTGGGGTCTTGAAGTAAGCCAAAGTCCATAAACTTAGGTCATAGATCCTTCGTGGCTGGCTAGCTCAGATTTAAGGGAACTGGGATCATTGCTCTGATCTAGTGGTTTATTAGACCCTTATGGCTACTTAAGGCCCTGTGTGCTAATGCACACAGACGGGCCTATTCTAAATATTTGTTGGTCTTCTACAAACTGTTTAAGGCTTCTAAAGATAATTTTGATCACCGATTGGGGAGAAAATAGTCCCCATGCAGTCTCCCCGGGTCTCAAAGTGCCTTTACTAACCGTGGGTTCCAGTGCATCAATAAAATAAACGCCAAAGAGATACTTTCACTTTTTAGCACTGCTGAGATGTATTTTAGATACATTCAAAGCTATGATGTTTCCCAATTTTTTTAAAGAAGATATGAAACTAATTACCTCTGACCCCCGCCCCAGTGGCGGCTGTTTGAACACCCCTCCGATTTTTCGGGCGGTAAGAAAAAAACGGCGACGCGAAGCGCCGCCGTACTTGGCACACCTTATTCTTGATTGATTCCGCAAGTTTTCCCAAAATTTTAAGCTTGTGTCATCTCAGGTCAGGTCATCAGTGCAGGTCAAGTAACCTTACCTCAAAACATGTTGAAGGTGGCATAAGTAGGAAATGGGTGAATGTATCGGATTGAAACTTATAACACATAATGGCCCCACCGAGTTCTCCAAAAATTTCCGGGATTTTTCATATCGATGACATAAGGTCAAATACGGGCCATGACCTCTCCATTGGAAATACAGAGGAATACAGAAAATGGACTGTATTTGTGTAGATAAAGGTGATAATACCTTCATATTCTCTAAATCGAAGTATCCTAGGACCCTTTTTAGGTTCATGCTGCAATTTTTGGCCTGTGACCTCTGAGAGGTCATCCGAAGCTACTTAAGCAGTTTTCAGACTTAGGTCAATAACTTTGCATGAAACGATGATACAGCTTTTATGTGTATACCATTGCGTTTGGATTGCTATTGCCAGTCGATTGATAGTCATATGGACTATGCTAAGTTAAAAAGTGACCTTGACCTGACCTGGGATCAGGTGATTTGTGTTTTGACCTAGTATGCTCATATTATACATCATTCGATTCGCCGTGACGAGAGAGAGCAAACAGTGCATACACAATTATTCTAACTCAACGCTGTCAGACGCTAGAGTCCAACAGCTTTGCTCAAAATGCCAACTTCTTTGACCTGTCATGACCTCAATGTTGACCTGAGCCAAAAAGTGACTGATATAGTGTCTTCATGAATTTGTATGAGCTATCCACCAGGGTTCGCGTTTTTTCGCTATCCTGCATAGGGGCCGAGTTCGAGAGGAGGGTGTTCAAACACCCCCACCAGGGCGAAGGTGACTCGGAGGCCCACCGGGGTGCGGGTTAACTGATCCAGTTCGCAAAAATACTTTAAATGGATAAAGAACATAAAATTTGGCGCCCCCAGCCGGCCTAAAAATGGCGCCCCCTGGCCATGAAAGTGGCGCCCCCCAGCGCTGCGGCCCCTAGCGAAAAATCCTGGATCCGCCCCTGCATCGACCAGGGGTATTACGTATTGACTGTGCTGGGTCCGGATGGTCAGGCTCGCCAGTAGCTGAGATGTGCTGCAATTTAGCAAAGTTTTTCTTCGTGGCACTGGGCACAACATTCCGAATCCCCTCCTGAATGTCTGGATGTAATCATTTATTTTATTTTTTTATTTTTACCCGGCATTCTATTTTTTTCTTTTTTCTCTCCCCTGAGTGTACTGAAACCATCTGTGACTGCCGCTGCCCCCTTCCTCGCCATTGCCGCTTCGAACATGATGGCCACATTGCGCCCTGACATGGGTGACCTTTTCATGTTTTTACCCTCACGTTTTCATCACTCCCAAGTTTGGGCAGTATCGCCATGCCTCATATCATTTCTGTGTTTTTTGTTTTATCCCATGTTTACAAATATATATGTATGGATGTAACTTTGGCCGGATTTAAACAATGGACCAATGGGTGCACAGTTTGACAGATGTTGGGGGCGGGGCCTCTGGACCCGCTCGGGACCAGGCAAGAAGAGGACTGGACTAGCTTAAACTTATTAAAACATTGAATATGAAAAATCGTCTCGTTTTGGATTTTTAAACTCGATTGATAAACAAATATGTTGTCCAAAAAATCTAAGACAAAGCAGTTTTCTTGCTGACTTGGTAACCGCGGTAAGGGGGTAAACGGTGCAAAGAAAGTGTCTTGCTGCTTATTGAACCCAACATTTTACCACAGAAAAATACATAATACTCATTATTTGGAGTTTTTAAGCTATCTATGTATTTTCGTTCAATTTAAAATATTTTTTTACACATTCTTGTAGAATTCTATGTGAGTTTATTATTAAAAAATAACAGGTCAAATGAAGCGAAATCAAGCCTCTAAATTTGCATCTTTCAAGATCAGGCAACCGCGCGCAAGTCAATCGCGCCATTTATTTGCCGCCACATGTGCCCACCAATGTTAATTTTTGCTGTTTATTGCCGCAGTTCATAATCTAATGTGTAAAGGCGATGTATATTGCAGTGTGTGTGGTGTCTTCTCTATAGCAAGTTTGGTGAGTGATTGCCAATATTTGCATAGTTACTTGATTGTCCAGGTGTGTGCTCATGGCAATTAATCGGACAGGGAAGGGTGTGATTCTCGTCCCTAGAAAGAAGCGATGGGGCTGCCGAAGAAAAATATTCCGGAATGAAGGGGAGGCCTAGGGAACAGTACTTGCTTCTGCACTACATAGAATACAACTGGAATATGCAGAGTTCAAATGTCACACTAAACATCCAGCAACCCTGCATCTGTTTCCTTCCAGCCAGGCAAGGTAAGTGGTCAAATTTCCCTTTCCATGCTCACTGACATGCTTTCTTGAGTAGGTAGGTATAAAATCCCAGTCTGCAAAGTATGGCAGCAGGGCAGACGAGTTGCACCAGCCATGTAAAATTCTTGCACCACCAGCTTCCAAAAATTCACACCAATCTGCCATATACCAGGGAGAAAAATGCACCCATTCCTACCCACTCAATGCAATACTACCTCTCTTAGTAGTTAGTTATAGATGAACTTTTATAAGGCCCCCTCCTGTGTCTTAAAAACCATTCAGCCATTATTTGTTTGGTTTAAGTGTCACCCTTCTGCACCAGCCTCACAAATTCGTACCAGGTTGAAAAATTGCACCACTCGCTCCTGTCTCAAAGGGCACTCACATCAACGAGATCTCGTCAAAAATGCCATACTTTGCACACTGGATAAAATCCATGTCCAGGCCCTCCACTTTGAAATTGGATTTGTGAAGTTTATCTCAGATTGGGTCAAGTGGTAAATTAGTGTTAATGGCTAGTTAGCAGTGTGCAGTAGTTTGGTTTGTCTGTCAATAATCTGGGGGTGGGTGCTGGCCGTGCTCTGTTGTACGCCATGGCTATGTTTGTGAAGCTGTCATAATACAGTGTGTTTATAATTATTTGGATGTTATGTTTTCCTTGGTTCCATGGTGATGCTCATTTATTCAGTTCCATTAGTTGAACAAAGTCAGATTTCTTTGTAACCTATTTGCTATGCTGTGGATTTTTGAAAGCAAAATATAATGAAAAATACATTGATATAATGATCGAGTAAAATTATGAAAATATGTATCACATAAATGTTGTCTTTACTTGTATCAGTGTTGGGGAAATGGTGGCCAAAATTTCCAGTAATAAGTATGCTCTCAATTCTGGGCACTGTGACCTGTAATTGAAAATTTTCCCTCCAAAACTGACAATGTATGTGGCAGCACCTCTGTGCTGTGATGCTTTCATATTGCTGTATTTTCTAGGGCTCATGAATAAGAAATAGTATATGCTTCAAAATCTGGTCAAATTGCAATCATTTCATTTTTCTTTAATCATTAAATAAGTTTTGTTAATATTTTATGCCTATTATTGAGCTGAAACCATGGGAATAGTATAGTTTCCGTGCAGGAAGTGACACTCTACTCTTGCCTAATTCACTGAGGAAGAAATCACACTGCTTGAAGGTAGAATCTTGTATTAATTGATGATGTTGCACATGCCTAGCAAGGCAAAATGTTGTAAACAACATAATTACTGCATTTGAGCATTATACCAGCTGATAATCCAGAGAACAAAATTATTTGTCCGGGCATTACATTTTACATTTTTGAATATTACATTTTGGTGTATTTTGACTTTCGCAGAAAGATCTACACTTTCGTTGAAATCCTCACCTGCTGAAGCTGCTGAGGAACCACATCTTGGGCCAGGGTCATAGGCTTCAAGGTCCAGAAGTACCGGTACTGGACAAGGACTTCTTCCAGCAATTTTTGGCAAAGGACAACACCGAGCGACAGCCTTGCCATGCTCTTCAGTGGGAGCACATACAGGTGCGGGGTAGCAAGTGTGTGTATCAAATTCCCATTCGCTCTCGTTTTTGTCTCTGTTTAACTGATACATGCAGGAGCGGACGCAGGAGTATCGTTGGGGGAGGACGCGGGAGAAATCGTGAAGTTTTGATTTCAGAAAATAAGCTCAAATTTTCGACATTTGTGGGACTGATTTGGACTGATGCGGACTGATTCAGAACGCGGGAGCGCACTTTTCCATCTGGTTTAAACATGTGTATGATTGTTATGTCCCATTCAACTTGCAGTAACACAATTCATCGTATGACTATCGAGTGAAAGTTCAAACTTAACTCAAAGATTAGCATAGGTGGATCCAGGATTGCCAATTGGGGGCACCTTCCCGTGGGGGGTGCCATCCGGCCCGGGGGGCGCCACTTTTGACCGGCAAGCCTATCAGATGGGCGCAAAATCCTATCGGTGGGCGCCGATTCTCGCATCCTGGGGGGGTGGGAAGTGACATTTCGGGGGGCGCCGACTTGCCCCCCCCTGGATCCGCCTATGAAGATTAGTAATTGACTGAAGCATCGTTAAGTGCGTGCCTAAGCTCAGGTCACTCATTCGAATAAACATATTTTATTATACTCGGGCATCGGGAACGTGGTAGTTGCTTTTAAACGAGTACTTTTTATCTCAGGTGAAGGTGCGGAAAAAATAGTAGGCGTGACTACCGTTGGCACTTGGCGGACCGTGGATCAATTGCTGGGATGGCTGGACTGGGGATGACTGGTGTGGAAAAATCTGAATTCAGAAAGGCCCGTTGTTTCCTAGTGAATAAAAAGAGATAATGAACCTTGCAGTGGGTAGGTCAAAATAGATTTTGTCAGTTTTAAGTAATGACCAAAGTGTGAAAACTGGATGTATTTTGTCTCAGGGTTTTAAGTTGAGAAACTGTAAATCACCGACTTGTGAATATTTTACAGAAGTGTCTGCTAATTGCTCGATATAGCGATATATGCGATAAAACTGTTCGCGTCTGACATTTGCTCATCAGTCATTAGTTGTGATGGTGAAGTTAATAACAAATCTCTCCTGTCAGGTGACTGGCCTGGAGCGACAGCGAGTACGCCCCGCAGCCCAGATGCTCAACGAGCGTGTCGGAAAGCGTCTGCTCCACTTATTTGGTCAGCGTTTCGCCAAGCAGGCTTAGTTCATCATCACCTGTGATAAGGTGTTCGACATCTGTAGCTCTCGGTGCATCCTTGACGGCAGGGCTCATCGGTCGGCGTTCGCCTTCGAGTACACCATCGTTGCTCAGCCACCTCTCTGATTTAGTTAGCGCGACTAAATCGGGACTCTTGGCGCGATGAAAGCCAGAGCAGGCTGCCCTTCCAGAACGGGTTCATCATATCCTTAACTGCTCTGCGAGGTCCCCACAGCATTATTAAGAACATCTACGGCGTCAAGTACTTTCTGACGTCACGGGTGAACCAGGACGTGGTGGAGAACTTATCACAGGTCAGGGTCTTGGGAGCAGCCAACACCCACCCAACGGCGGTCGAAGCCAAGACTCGTATGATACTCTTGTTGATGTGGCCTCACCGTCCGTGGCCGTTGGTTCTCATGCCAGGCCATGGCCCGCTGGAGTCCCAGTCAGTCCTGCTTGATGAAAAAGAACCAACTCACCTGGGTGCGGCTTCCCTGCAGCTGGACCCTCTGACAGTCAGTACTGAAGAGCTTGACGTCGCTGCTGTGTTATGAGGTGGAGAGGTTGCAGCCTTACCACGCTCCACATGTACAAAGAACAGGACTGACGGGATGAAGATGACCAGGACGCCGCCGCGGAACCAGCTGCTCCGACAGAAAGGGGCATAGACCAAACAAATTCAGGCAGGTGCTGGCTTACATGGCGGGCTTTATTGCTATGTAAAGTGTAGAGCTGTACAGCTCTCTCGAACATATCCCATCGACCGTGCTTGTAGTAGATAATAGTGGGGATCTGGAGTGGTTGCCACGTCTTAGTCGGAGTGTTCTCACAGTACCAAATGAAAAGTGGCTTAGACAATTAAGGGAGCTAAATGTTTTGTTTTGTTTTGTTTTGTGTTATCCGTGAACCTAGCAGCATGGGTAGAAAATCAGGAGTTATCCTCTGTTTTGCTTTTGGTATGCTAGTTAAATTCCCGGACCTTAATCAAAAGATAGCGCGAAAGTACGCGGTGACGAGGACTCACATGCGCGTTAGGTGTGCAAACTATGTAAGAATACGTGTGGAAATGACATCAGCACTACATAATTTGTGTTTACGGCGTTGTGATTTCGTTCAGTCTGTGTAAACCCTCCATTCTTTGTTCACACTCATCATGAATAGATATATGGGCATGGACTGCGAGACTATTTCAAAATGTATGCTGGGATGGTCCTGGTTTAAATTGTTTTTCCTGAGAAACTAGCACACTATATGATATCGAAGCCTCGTCGTTATCCCCATGAACATAAACACACTGCACTGGTGCATAGATCTTGTTTCATGATATTTACAAAAGCGTTAAAAAGACAGTCGCATTCTGGAAAATTCCTTGCCAGCATTTTTGAACGGAAGTGCCTCCCAGCTCTGTTGTGCTGTGACCGGAGATAACTTCAGTGTAATAAAATTCCCTGAAAATACAGTGTCCCAAAACCTGGGGTGCCGGGTGCAGAACGACACCCAGTCAATCAGAATTTTCCACTCCCTTTTATATTTTTTATGCTGAATTTTCCATTCACTTCCAACAATACTTACTACTACTATTGAATAACTATTGAACAATATTTTACTACCATTGAATTTTACTCAACAATACTTACTACAAAGCCCAGTTCCATTGCCTCCTCTACCAACGTCCACTGGAAAAAGCAGCAGAATCGACTAGAAGATCGCCAAATTAACTCGGCTCTTATGCGCTTCTTTCGCTTTTCTGAAAGAGAATCTGGCGATTTCTATTTTTCTGGTCAATTATACCTGGCATCCTTATCTCCACCGATTTCAGTGGAACAACAGAATCGAAATTCTGGCGCGGGCAAGACGCACAGTGCCCCCTCCCCTGCCCCACCGGAGAAAGTTCCAATGGGTGAACACCGCCACTAAATTCTACCACTCGCAAAATTGGTGAGTGGAAAATTAGACACCCTAGCCTTGTGTTGCCAAAAAAATGAGCTGACCGCTTTGAAAGATACATTTCTGGAAAGCAGTTTATCTGTGCATATGATTTCTAGGCTTACGTCCTTGAAAAGTTGTTTTTGTATTTCTGGTACCGAGAATAGTGAAAAATCATTTTTGGTCATCTTGCTGTTAAAAGCAATTATCTTGAAATTTGTGTGGTAAGCAGCATATTTTTTTGACATTGTATCGTAGAAAATTAACCATTTATTGCGTAGAAAATAATTTTTATCCATATTAGCCCTTCATTGCTGCGTCCACGCCGTGTGACACCCAAATCCACTCACGACACCCTACGACACCCTAGGCATAAATACGCTGATATTTAAGTTGAACTAAAAGTGTCCGGTACTTTAATACATTGAAACTCTACATTTTCATTAAATGATTTTTTTGGGCAACAAGAATGCATCCAGTTACCCTTCAAACATCGGCACTTTTTTGTATGGCTGATCTACGGCGTGGACTTACCAAAACGCCGTCTTTACATCTAGTAAATAAAAGCGGCATCTTTAGGCTTTTTGAAAGGCTGGTTTTGTATTCGTTATTGACAAAACATTGCTAGTCTTCCTCTTGGTGTGCTTTTAGTTGTATAATTTTCTAGTCTATTAGGATTTAGAAAATTAATTTAGAGCAAGTTTTGAAATGCAAATTATGTTCCTTATGCGACCGGCAACTGGATTGCGATCAGAAATTTAAATTAGTAGTTGCTTCGACGCTGTCGCAACCCGCCGCGCCTGGCTGATTGTAGACGAAAGGAAGAAACAACAGAAAGGAGGCTGCAGCAGCTTCGATTAATATTGATAGAAAGCAGCATACTTATATGAAGGTGAGTATATATGTGAAGAGAAGCAGGGGAATTGACAGGTAAAGAAAAGAAACTTTTAGCAAGAGTCTGGAAGAGTTTATTGCCATGATAGAAAATTTGTAGAAAGTTTGTGCTTATCTCAGGAAGTTAGATGAAGAACGAGATCTCGGGGTAATCATCGACAGGGACTTGAAATTACGACAGCAAGCAGCGGCATCAGTCTCAAAAGCTAACAAGGTTTTGGCTGTCATCCGAAAATCCTTCGCTAACATTGACACTTTCACGTTGCCTCTTCTTTACAAGGCACTGGTGCGTCCTCTACTGGAGTATGGTAACATCTGTTGGGGACCATTCAATAGGGCTGACCAAAGGCTGCTTGAGAGGGTGCAGCTAAGGGCCACTCGTATGGTCCCCTCCATGAGGGGTTTATCTTACCCGGACCGACTGAGGGCTCTTAGGCTTCCCACTTTGTATTACAGGCGACGCCGAGGAGACCTGATCAAAGTATACCAACTGCTTCACGGCTCCATTGATATCGATCCAGCCCAGTTTTTCGACCTCATTGATCGCTCCCGTACCCGCGGACATCAGTGGAAACTTGCTAAACCCAGCGCTACATCTAGAGCGCGTTGTTCGTCATTTTCAGTCCGCGTGGTGAATGACTGGAATGCGTTGCCTACATCAGTAGTAGAAACCACCACGGTCAATGAGTTTAAGAACAAGCTCGACTCTCATTGGTCATCCCTGATGTACCTTGTCCCTGAATGCCCAGAGTAAGGTCCTTTACTTTCTTTTCAACTGCTCTCACCAACTAGTCAACTCCTCAGGCATTATGGCCTGAGTAAGACTGAGTGTAGACTCATCGAAACTGAGCTTGTCGAAGACCGGATCCAATCAGGCCGACGTGGCCTCCAAAATTCCGACAACTATAGATAGATAGATAGATTGTAGTTTCGTCTGGGTTAGTTAAGTGTAAACCAAGGCTCTACTGGGCCCTAGCATAGGTGTATGCGAGGTGCAGTGATTGAGGGCAGGAGTGGCCTCCAAAATTCCGATAGCTATAGGTATAGGTATAGGAGGGGCGTTGTCCCGGACAGGAAAACTATACAGTGTATGCGTAGATAATTAATTTTGGAACTAGGTATTGCATGAAAAAATCCCTTTTCATTTTTCACCACCTGCCGATCTCGGAGGCCCCTCTGCAGAGTTGTCTAAGGGGGCCCCGATATTTCGTCTCAGGGGCCCTTAAAAGCTGGTCGTGTGGGAGTGGAGGGGCACAAGAGTTGGTCTAGGGAAGTCCCCCAAGAGTTTTAGTGGCTCCCAGAGTTCTTTCCCCCAAAGGTTGGTCTCAGAGGCCCCCAAAAAGTTTTTTATTTGTGGAAATTCACCAACTCCTTAAAAAATTGGAGACTGCATCAGGGGTTCCAGCTGGTAAAGATTTACCTGCTTAACCCAAATTTCTCACATGGGAATGGTCAAACAAAGCTGTTTGGGCATGATTTAAAAATATTTTCTTTGAGAAAATTAAAGGAAATATCCATCCTTCAGTTCAAACAAGGGCTCTGAGAGTTTACCACCTGAGTACAAAATTTGAAATTTTTTACTCCGCCATACATTTTGAGAGGAATTTTCCACTCACTCGCCATACATTCCGAGCTGAATTTTCCACTCGACACCCTAGCGCAAAACCTATTTTGGGTCACTGTGAAAATAAGACCTTTAGAAAAGTTCCTTCTCAGTATATGGCTGATAATTAATACTAAATTGCGAGACAATAACTTTGGATTGAAACATGTCTGTAAGAAATAATTTCCTAAATAAAATACCCGTTCTTTCCTATTTAACTTTTTGGGATTGTAGAGAAAAAGAAAATCGGAAAAAATTAAAAATAGAAGGCCAGATTCCCGCTCCCAAGAAAAAATTAGCTGCCACCTCGGATCTCTTTGATCAAACATGATTCTCCCACCGACTGCCCTCGTATTCCCATGAAATGTCGCGGGGTCCAATGCCGAGTTCTAATTTGTTTGCTCGCCCAGCGCATTCTTGCAATTCCCCGAGATGAGGGGCATACATTATCTTCAGGAGCAAGTGTGGCTTGGGCTAATTATGACAAATTGCCTCCCAAGAATTTCCCAGGGAATTCAGGGGGCAAGGCTTCCCAACGATAGAACGCTTAAATCCATGAAGCCGCCACGGCAACAGAAATGTCTCCTCACCCTCCCCTCCTGGCATGCGAGAATTGGTGTCTTGTGGTAAGAAACCCATCCCCCACCCCTACCCCAAATATTATTGGAATAATTTTGGTGACCATCCATGCCTGACATCTGGCCCATTGTCAGAGCCAGGGTATGTCCGGGCCGAATGCTACCAGCAGCGAATGCAAGTTGTCTATGAGGCTGAAACTCCGCAATATATCTGGATGCCGATAGAAAGGGGTTATTCGGAGGTGTGCGGAGGGTTGAGTACCCCTAGCCCCCTCCCCGAAACAAAAGTATACAAAGCCGTCACGGAACCTCCCCTCCTCGAACAAGGCCAGGTGAACCCTGAAACGTCTATTGCTAACCCCATTCCAAGGGTGCGAGCATGGGTATCTCGGTGGCTGCGCTGCCCGGATTCGATAAACTACATTCCCTTAAAACTACATTCGCATTTTGTTCCTTCCCAATTCCCATACACTACAATTCTGTAGCAAAAACCTGACTACTCACGGCACCTATCATAGATTCTGGTCTAAATGCCACCTTCTTCCCCTACAAAGAGAAAACCTGGATCCGACATTACAAGTTCCTGTTAATAACACCATGGTCTCCACACTTGAAATACTAAAACCGAATCTAATTCACCAGACCGAGCTCATTACGGCCTTCGGTGTACTGCCAGATAGATTTTCATCTCTAGTTGGGTTTTGAAGTGAGCCAACAGCAATTTGCATCAATCAGTATCAGCTGACTGCGCCTGCCCAGCTTGGCAGCCGACGGTCCCGGCCTGCATCACTTATACAATATACACGGCGCCAACGCTGCACCACTACCACACAGCAGTAAATAATGAGCGCGGCGAAATTTGACGCAGCACGTGCAGCGTCCTTTTTCACTCCGCTCTCGCCAGGGTCACTTTGATCGCGGTTCTAGAGTCAGCTGACTCCACGATCGAGCGAGGCGCAGGCTGTCCTTGGCCGACTCATCATCTGACCCTGCTCTCAAATTCGTTCATGCTGGGAGGTTCATTGGACTCTTGCTGAACGACTCAACCTAATTTTGAGAGTCAGCAAATACGAGAGTTCAGAGTCACCACAATGCAGGAAATTTAGGAGAGTCAAAATTTTTCTCAGTGAAGGTAACCTATACTACCCAGTGGCGCCTACCCTATGCAAGGGGCGCTTAGGCCATTCAGAGGGCGGCAATTTGCTATGCATAGGGCGCCCTTATGCTCTCCATGGGCACCTCATTCAGAGGGTGCCTCTGATATTCAGGGGCGCTTTTCCTATCAACAGGGTACCTGTGCCATCTTGGGGCTATTCTTATCAAGGGACGCTGCTGTTATTCAGGAATACCTACACCACTGTCGAGGGTCGCCTTTGCTACCCAGAGGCGCCTTTACTTATTCTTAGGAAATTTGGCGCCCGTGCTTTAAGGAATGCTTCGGCATCGATTGATTGCTCTATTATTGGGCTTAGGTGCACGTGAACCTTGAGCTCATGTAGCGCCCATATTGTTGCTAAGGAACGCTTATGCTATCAAAGGGCGCCTTTACTATCCAGGGCCGCTGTTTTATTCAAGGCAGTCTGTTCTATCCACGGACATCTGATATTTCGGGGCGGTGCCTAGGTTATTCAGGAGGCGGTTTTTTTCTCCACAGGGGCGCACTATTGCTTTCCAGGGGCGCCGTTACTGCCCAGGGGTGTATTTCTATCCAGGGGCGCATATGCTGTCTAGGTGTATTTTTCAATCACAGACATGATTGAAATACATGCCCCCATACGTTATCCTGGGGTGCTTTTTGTCTCCGGTGAGGCGCTATTTTTCTCTTCGGGGCACCAGTTTATCCAAGGGCACCTATGCTGTCCAGAGAACCTTTGTTATCTAGGGCTGCCTTCGCTGTTAAGGGGCACCTTTGCTACCCAAAGGGAACATTTTACTTTCCTGGAGTGCTTATTTCCATCTAAGGGGAACATATGCTATCTTGGAGCGCCTTTGCAAACATGGGGCGCACTTTTCTATCCAGGTGCGCCTTTGCACTTGAGGGGGCGCCTCTGCAATCCAGGAGGAGCCCAAAATAGATGGAGAATAAGAATTCTGAAATAAGGCGCTCAAACACTGAAATAAAGTGCCTAGTTATCAGAAAGAGGCGCTCATCTGCTGAGAGGGGAGGACTGCTGGTTGGTGAGGGCAGCGTTCTCGGAAACGGGGCGCACATACTGAAAAAGGCACCCGGTTGCAGCGATGGAGCACTAAGCCTTCAGTTATAGGTTAATGAAATGTGGTTAAAGGCAGTCCATGCTCAAATTGAGCGCTCGAGCCCTGTAACAGAGCGCGCGACTGTCAGACAGGTGTGCCAAACCATACACAGTAGGGCAGCTGAAGATGGAAAGGGACACCTATGATATCCTGGGGGCGCCTGTACTCTCAGGTGAGGCGCTTGTTTTCTTTCTCAGGCGCCTAGTTTATCCATGGCCGTCTATGCTGTCCAGATCATCTATTTCAAGAAGGGCTAACTTTGCTGTCCAGGGGCGCCTTTGCTATCCAAGGGCGCATATGATATCTGTAGGGCGCTTTATGCAGAGGGGGCCTAGGCTGTCCAAGGGCGCCGTCCTAACCAAAGGCCGCCTTTCACTTCCCTGAAGTGCCTATTTCTATGTAAGGAGTGCATATATTATCTAGGAGTGCCCTTGATATACAGAGACGCCTTGTTGTCCAGCGGCGCCTTTGCTCTTGAAGGGCGCTGCTCCAATCCAGGGTAGCTGAAGATGGATAAGGGACATCTATGTTATACAGGGGGAGCCTGTACTTTCCAATGGGGCGCTCATTTTCCTTCTCAGGCACCTAGTTTATCTAGGGAGCGCATAGGCTATCCAAAGGCGCCTTTGCTTTCGAAGGCGTGCCTTCCTAGGGGCGCCTTTGCTATCCAGGGGCGCCTTTGCTGTCCAAAGCACTTGTGTTATCCAGGGTTGTCTTTGCTGTCCAGTGGCGCCTTTGCTATCTAAAAGTGCATATGATATCCGTCGGCGCTTTATCCAGTGGGCGCCTGGACCGTCAAAGGGCACTTTTTCTATCCAAGGGTTGCATTTATTTTCCTGAAGTGCCTATTTCTATCTAAGGGGCTCCTATTCTGTCCAGGGCACCTATGTTTTCCAGATTTGCCTTTGCTGTCCAGGGACGCCTTTGCTATCCAAGGGCACCTTTCTTAACCAAGGGCGCATTTTGCTTTCCTGGAGCGCCTATTCCTATCTAAGGGGCGCATATGTTATCTAGGAGCGCCTTTGATACCAGGAGGCGGTTTTTTGTCCAGGGTCGCCTTTGCTCTTGGGGGGCGCTGCTCCAATGCAGGGCAGGTGAAGGTGGATAAGGGACATCTATGTTATACAGAGGGCGCCTGTACTTCCCAGTGGGGCGCTCGTTTTCCTTCTCGGGCTCCTAGTTTATCCAGGGGGCGTCTAGGCTATCCAAAGGCGGCTTTTCTATCGAAGGGGTGCCTTCCTAAGACCGCCTTTGCTACCCAGGGGCGCCTTTGCTGTCCACGGCACTTGTGTTTTCCAGGGTTGTATTTGCTGTTCAGGGGCGCCTTTGCTATCCAAGGGTGCATATGACATCCGTAGGCGCTTTTTCCAGTGGGTGCCTAGGCTATCAAAGGGCGCCTTTTCTACCCAAGGTGATCATTTTATTTTCCTAAAGCGCCCATTTCTATCTAAGGGGCGCTTATGCTGCCCAGGGCACCTATGTTACCAAGATTTGCCTTTACTGCCCAGGGGCGCCTATCCTAGCCAAGGGCGCATATAGTATCCGTAGGGCGCTTCATCCAGGGGGGCGCCTAGGCTATCTAAAGGCGGTTTTTCTATCGAAGGGGTGCCTTCCTAGGGGCGCCTTTGCTACCCAGGGGCGCCTTTGCTGTCCACAGCACTTAGGATTGTCTTTGCTGTCCAGGGGCGCCTTTGCTATCCAAGGGTGCATATGACATCCGTAGGCGCTTTTTCCAGTGGGCGCCTAGGCTATCAAAGGGTGTCTTTTCTACCCAAGGTGAGCATTTTATTTTCCTAAAGCGCCCATTTCTATCTAAGGGGCGCTTATGCTGCCCAGGCCACCTATGTTACCAAGATTTGCCTTTACTGCCCAGGGGCGCCTTTCCTAGCCAAGGGCGCATATAGCATCCTTAGGGCGCTTCATCCAGGGGGGCGCCTAGGCTATCTAAAGGCGGTTTTTCTATCAAGGAGTGCCTTCCTAGGGGCGCCTTTGCTACCCAGGGGCGCCTTTGCTACCCAGGGGCGCCTTTGCTGTCCACAGCACTTAGGGTTGTCTTTGCTGTCCAGGGGCGCCTTTGCTATCCAAGGGTGCATATGACATCCATAGGGCGCTTTTTCCAGTGGGCGCCAAGGCTATCAAAGGGCGCCTTTTTCTACCCAAGGTGAGCATTTTATTTTCCTAAAGCGCCTACTTCTATCTAAGGGGCGCTTATGCTGCCCAGGGCACCTATGTTACCAAGATTTGCCTTTACTGCCCAGGGGCGCCTTTCCTAGCCAAGGGCGCATATGATATCCGTAGTTCGCTTCATCCAGGGGGCGCCTAGACTATCCAAAGGCGGGTTTCAATCGAAGGGGTGCCTTCCTAGGGGCGCCTTTGCTACCCAGGGGCGCCTTTGCTGTCCAGGGGCGCCTTTGCTATCCAAGGGTGCATAGGACAAATGACATCCGTAGGGCGCGTTTTCCAGTGGGCACCTAGGCTATCAAAGGGCGCCTTTTTCTACCGAAGGTGAGCATTTTATTTTCCTAAAGCGCCTATTTCTATCTAAAGGGCGCTTATGCTGTCCAGTTCACCTATGATACCAAGATTTGCCTTTGCTGCCCAGGGGCGCCTTTCCTAGCCAAGGGCGCATATGGTATCCGTAGGGCGCTTCATCCAGGGGGCGCCTATGCTACCCAGGGGCGCTTCATCCAGGGGGCGCCTAGGCTACTCAGGGGTACATTAGTTCCCCATGGCGCAATCTTGCTATCTAGCGGCGCCTTTTCTTTGCCGGGGCGCTTTTGTTAGCTTTCTAAATTTCATCTTCAACATTTTGCTGAGGCGCAAAAGACCAGTAAAGGCGTTTAGTGTTTGGGCAGGGGCGCTTTGCCATGGTTTTAAGGAGTATGTGTTCATTCAAGTGGAATAAGTGGTATCTACCACCTTGGCGCACGAAATGGGTACAGGCGCGCCGCTCATATCGGGCGCCTTCGGCGCCCGATATGAGCTGAGCTTTACTGGGGCGCTTCGGAGCTAAGGGGGGGCCGGGCCCCCTGCCCCCCCTGGATCCGTCACTGCACTGGTCTGCGGCAGATTCACGTCACCAGAGTGGAGCGGCCAGGTAAGTCCTGGTGATTGATTCGGCAGCCAGGCCACATCTCCAGTCGTACGGCTGCCAAGCGCGCACCGTTCGCAGAGCTCATAGACTTGCATGCGGTGAGGGCAAATCATCACTCACCCCGAACATTGTCCGAGTGACGCAACAGGTCGTAAAAGCCAGCGGTAGCGCCCTTTCTGCTTTGGTTTGTCACCTAGTTGTCACACGTTGTCTGCCAGCCCCTGCAGGAATGGTATATAGAGTCGGTGCTTGTCTATGAATTCATAATATCTGCATTGGAAAGTGGCTTCTTGCAAATGCATCAGCATAAGATTTTTGGCAGGTTGCAAGAAACGAGGAAAGTTTGCGGCAGAGTCAGGGAAGCTATAGATAGCATGCTTCATGACACCATGCGATGGCTCCATGAGCGACTTGTGAGGTGCGAGGAGCCATTGTTCGCAGGAGGGCCGGCCTGGCCCAATATTCAATATATTCAATTGGTTCATGGAAAGTTACTGACTTCCGAGCGCAGGTGTCACCCTTAACACGCGCCCTGCTGGCGGGGCGAAATTCGCCCCCCCCCCCCACCCCCACCCTCCTGGTTTTCCTCAGAGTACGCAAAACGAAGAGACGCAGAACAACGAAACTTACAATACATTATCCCTGATCAATTTAACGCATCTGACCAACTTTTTATGTCAGGTCATATCAGGTCAAGGAGCTATCCAAGGTCAAGCGAACCGACCTCAAAACCTAAAATTACGAGTTTGAAGCGGTGTCTCAGGAACGTCAGCCAACCAATCAGTTTGAAATTTGCACAATATAATGAGGTCATGCGGGTCTCAATATCTGCTATCTCAGAATTTGTATATTATTCACCTAAGGTGGGGTCAATTTTTTGGTCACCCCATGATAAGTCTATGATGAAAAATAGAAAGGGCAGTTTTCAGTAAATATTGGATAAGATAAAGCTGAAAATCCCCAAACCATGTATTCTCACCACAATCTTGACCATAAAGTTGAGTTCCTGACCATCTGACCTCTCAAAGGTTATATCAGGTCACAGGAGCATACGGTGATTTGTTTCCCAATAAATTCTCACTAAACTGAGATAAAGTTCCTATTTTGCCTGCAGTGTGATTATACTGTCACGAAGAGTCGATTTATATGCAACATGACCATACCAGGTCACTCCATGACCCTGACCTAGCTCAGGGTCAGGTCATTTCCAAAATTCGACCTAGCAAGGCCATATTATACACCATTCTATTTACCACGATGAGAGAAATCCAATGATGCATGAATATTTGCTCTAGCTCTGCTGAATCAATATCTAGAGGGGGAAGCATACACTGCCCTGTTGTAAGCCTATGGAACCTTATTTGACCTATGCTGACCTCAATATTGACCTGACATAAAAATACTTCGCATAATTTCTCTTCGTCTTCTCAAAAGCTTTCGAGCACCGTGGGTAATTTTTGTCTAGCTTTCCTGCGAAATGAGATACGGAGGGAAGCGAAATACGCCCCCCTCCCCAACGGAGCGCGTGTTAACACAATTTCTGTGTGCCAGCACCTTCCAAGTTCATTCGATATTTCCATCGTTAGCATTTCGATTGCTACTCAAAAAAAGTGAGCTGGATAGCTGATCTTCGGACTGGTACCACCTGCGCTCCAGCAAGTGGTCTAAGGGCGCCTATCGTGCCGCGGCGCGTCAGGCCGAGTGTTAGGATCGCTGGCCAAGGGTGTGGTCCGCCGCCTGAGACAACAGGTAACACTGGGTGCAGCGACAGGCCACGCGACCAGGCGCGCAGCTTTCCCTGGTTTCAGAGATCGCCATCTCCGTCGAGACATGCCGAATGGCGTGACCCGACACCTCTGTCTGTGTCACCGGGCAGCCAGCTGGGTGTTAGTGTGCGGTGTAAAGGGGTACACTGTGAGGCAGCCGGGCAGGGGCGCAAGTTTCCATATATTTGGGGGCTCGAGCCCCCCCAATGCTCGGAGAAGCCCTCCCCAATGACCCGACGAGCCCCCCAATCCCAAGTTGCGGGCCCCTGCGGACACAGCCGGGCCCCTGCCACGATTGCGGGCCCCACTGTTCTATTTGGGCTAGCTTTGGCTGAGGCCAGGCTCCCTGGCATGCTTGCGGGTCCCCTGTGGGCCACCCTTAACCTCGGTGTCCGCAACCGGGCCACTAACGATATTTTCAGGCCCACTTTGACTGCAACCGGGTCCCTAATTCCGGCAGTCTCGGGCCTCCTGAAATCCAACCGGCCCTCTGTGATCCAGCCGGGCCCCCTGTGGACTGCAACCGGGCCCCTGTAATCCACCCGGGCCTCCTGTGACTGCAACCGGGCCCCTGTGATCCAGCTGGGCCCCCTGTGATCTATCCGGCCCCCTGTGACTGCAACCGGGCCCCTCTGTGATCCACCCGCACCCCTGTGACTGCAACCGGGCCCCTGCAATCCACCCGGTCCCCCTGTGACTCCAACCGGGACCCCTGTGACTGCAACCGGGCCATCTACAATCCACCCGGGCCCCCTGTGACTGAAACCGGGCCCCCTGTCATCCACCCGGACCCTTGTGACTGCAACCGGGCCCCCTGTGACTGCAACTGGGCCCTTTGTGATCCACCCGGGCCCACTATGATCCACCCGGGCCCCCTGTGACTGCAACCGGGCCCCCTTTGATCCACCCGGGCCCCCTGTGACTGCAATCGGGCCCCCTGTAATCCACCTGGGGGCCTGTCACTCCCGCCGGGCCCCCTGTGACTGCAACCGGGCCATTTGTGATCCAATCTGGATCCCTGTGACTGCAACCGGGCCCCATGTGATCCACCCGGCCCACCTGTGACTGCAACCGGGCTCCCTATCATCCACCCGGGCCCCTGTGATACACCCGGGCCTCCTGTGACTGGGACAGGGCCATCTGTGACTGCAACCGGGCCCTCTGTGATCCACCCGGGCCCCCTATGATCCACCCAGGACCCCTGTGACTCCAACCGGGCCCCCTGTGACTGCAACTGGGCCATCTATGATCCACCCGGGTCCCCTGTGACTGCAAGCGGGCCCTCTGTGAGCCACCCGACCCCCTATGACCGCAACCAGGCCCCTGTAATCCACCCGGGCCCCCTGTGACTGCAACCGGGCCCCATGTGATCCAACCGGGGCCCCCTGTAATTACAACCGGGCCCCCTATGATCCACCCAGGCCCCCTGTGACTGCAACCGGACCCCCTGTGATCCACGTGGGCCCCCCTGTGATTACAACCAGGCCAGTTATCATCCACCCGGGCTATCTGTGATCCACCCGGGTCCCCTGTGACTGCAACCGGGCCCTCTGTGAGCCACCCGGCCCCCGGTGACTGCATCTGGGCCCCATGTGATCCACCCGTGCCCCTCTGTAATTACAACCGGGCCCCCTATGATCCACCCGGGCCCCCTGTGACTGTAGCCGGGTCCCCTGTGATACACCCGGGCCTCCTGTGACTGCAACCGGGCCATCTGTGATCCACCCGGGGCCCCTGTGACTGCAACCAGGCACTCTGTGACTGCAACCGGGCCCCCTGTGACTGCAACCGGGCCCTTTGTGATCCACCCGGGCCCACTATGATCCACCCGGGCCCCCTGTGACTGCAACCAGGCCCCCTTTGATCCACCCGGGCCCCCTGTGCCTGTGGCTGCAATCGGGCCCCCTGTAATCCACCTGGGGCCCCCTGTGATCCACCCGGGGCCCCATGTGATCCATCCTGGGCCCTCTTCTTAAATTTGTCTCTCAAAAAGTGTATCATACCTTGCCGTCAAATCGGGGTCATATAATGAGCGTCCGCCGGTGAATGCTTAATTTCCCGGGCTTGTCAGCGCAGCGCGAAGGAAGCTAAGGCATGCTCCTGGCTCTCTTGTCGTATTCGCCGAGGCGAATTATTTGCACAAAGTTTGCTTTTAACAGTAAAATTGGCATGCTTATGATTCAATCGGATTGTGTCTACTCTGGAAAAGTTTCGTTAGGCTCTGATTTGGGTTTTACGTTTGGGCTTTTCGTGTCAATCCAAATCATGCTCCGATGCGCGGTGTTGAATGGCAAGTGAAGTGATTGTTTGCTATTTGGGTGCGGCATTTCGTCCTCAGAGGCTCATGGGCTTAAGGGGTGGCTGCTCCATTCGCCCTCCCCCCTGGTGGCCACCCTATTCGCCCCCCCTGGTGGCCGCAGCCGGGTCCCTACTCCCAGTAGTTAATACCCTGTGGATGCAGACGGGCCTGCCATGGATGCAGTTCGTGTAACTGCAACCAGCCTCTGTCATGCTTGCCATGCGGGCCCCTGTGGTATCCCGGGCCCCTATTGGTCTGCCCGGGCCCCTATGGTCTGCCCGGGCCCCTGTGGACTGCCCAGGCCCCTTGTGCTCCACTCGGTCCCCCTGTGGTCTGCCCGGGCCCCTGTGGCCTTCCCGGACCCCTTGTTCTCCGCTCGGTCCCCTTGTGGTCTGCCCAGGCCCCTGTGGTCTGTCCAGGCCCCCGTGGTCTGCCCGGGCCCCTATGGTCTACCCAGGCCACTGTGGTCTGCCCAGGCCCGTGTGGTCTGCCCGGACCCCTGTGGTCTGCCCAGGCCCCTGTGGTCTATCCAGGCCCCTGTGGTCTGCCCGGTTGGTCCCATTTGGTCTGCACGGACCCCTTGTCTGCTAGTGCCCATTTTGGTCTGATCGAGCCCCTTGTGGTCTGCCCGGGCCTCCTGTGGTTTTCCCGGAACCCTTTTGGTCTGTCCGGGCCTCCGTGTGGCCTATGCGGACCCCCTTTTGTCCGTCCGAGGCCCCTTTTGTCTGCGCAGGCCCTCTGTGGTTTTCCCGGGCCCCTCGCAGTCTGCAAAGTATGGCACTTTTGACGAGATCTCGTGGTGCAGACACCCTTCAGGTGGTGCAAACTTTGGAGCAAACAAATGCCCACTTTTGCCGTCTGGTGCGAGGGAGCTCAAATCAAACATCCACAGAGTTCTGGGAAGGGAGAAACTGGTAAAAACATCGAAATTTCCGGGTCAGTGAAATTTCTCAACAATGATTGGTGTGAATTTTAGGCTGCTGGTGGTGCGAACAATCTACAAGGCTGGTGCGGACTCGTCGGGTCTGCTGCCATACTTTGCAGACTCGGGCCCCTCTGTGGTTAGCCCGGCCCCGCTGTTCTGCTCGGGTCCCTGTGGTCTGCCCAGGTCCTTTCATCTGTCCAGGCCCCGTGTGGTCTGCCCGGGCCCGCTGCCCAGCCAGCCATTCCGACCGGGTCCAGAGCGGGCTGGGCCGGGCTCTGCCCGAGCCATAAGACTCATAGCTGAGCCACATAGACTCGGGCTGAGCCCGACATTAGGTCGGGGGATGACAACTTGCCAGAGCGGTAGAGCCCGGTCTTGCTTGACCATGGGCTCTGCCCAGTCAAAGCCCAGCATATATCGAGCAGAGCCCAGCCAAATTGCTGGCTGTGTATGGTCTGCTCGGGACCCTTGTGGGCTTACCGGGCTCATATGGTTTTCTGGGTTCCTGTGGTCTGCCCGGCCCCTTTGGTGTGACCCCTTTGGCCCTCTGTGGTCTGTCTGGCCCCTTGTGGTCTAAGAATATCGTACAGAAACTGAAGCTGTTGTGTTAGTCGCTTATTTGCAGGAGTTCCTTACTTGTTAGCAGTTTCGTGCCCCAGGTGGTGTATCCGTGCTCCCTGTTGCCGAAACCGGCCCCCTGCCATGCTTGCGGGCCCCCTGTGGTTTTCCCGGGTAACGTGCGGCCGGTCCCATGCCTCCTGGAACATTCGGGGAGAGATGGATGGGGCGTGAGAAATTTTAGGGTCCCCATTCCTTTTGTACTGATCCTATACGAGGATTGTAAAGGGAAATAGGCAGTACCACCTATTCATAGTACCTCTTGACCGGTACCCAGTGTTGTAAAATGTCATTGAACTGGCAAGGTGAATGGATCAGAAAACGGTGTCTTGATCATGTAACATAAATATCAGTAGGTTCGATTTCCCTGCTGATAAAGGAATTTCGCACTTCGATCTCTACCTTCCATTTGTATCAAATTATTCGTGATAATGCGATTTTGTTCCAGGTGTGAATGTTAAAATGGTTGGACAGTATAAACATAAGTCGGGTGCACAAAAGCGTAAAACAAAGAATATTCAAGACTGAGAGGCTGCTCTAGCAAAACTACCCAAACTTTCTTTTTCAGGTAACCTATGAATCCAGAATCGTCTTGCTTATTTTGCAAACTGTTATAAAATGACCCCAATCATATTTGCATTTAATCTCTCAGCGTACACGTCCATTTAAAGTAGTTCATATCACTACTATTGACTATGCAAGCTACCTTCATTTGTCAACCACAAAAAATGAAAACCCCAATTTAAAACTAACTCGGAAAAGTGCAATGTATATAGTTTCCAGAAAAACGGTGAAGTAAGGTTATAATTCCTATCCTCCTTTTCCTGATCATTGCCATCCTCGACCAGGAATCCAGCCGGATCCCGTTTGCTAAAAGACCCTCCAGCATCCATCCCTCCTGCGTCCTCCGCGTCTGATCCCGTTGTACCTCCGGAGGAGAGCATCCGCGCGGACGACGAAGACGGTAAGTAGACACCTACTTGTCCAATATCCTTACATACTTTGGCAGCTCGTTCAAAAGATTGCGTCTTCTGACTACTCTTTGGGCTAAATAGTGCAAATCATGAACAGTGACCAATAGCGCGCTAAAAATTGTTATTTAACCTTTGCAGTCAGTTTTCGACAACAAACGGTCGAAAATACATTTTTTCGGTCACATTTTCATCAAAAAATACGGGCCCCCTCATATACGGGCCCCCTTTCGAGCCGGGTGCCCCCAATCGAAAACATAAAGTTGTGCCCCTGCAGCCGGGTGTTAGTGTGCGGTGTAAAGGGGTGCACTGTGAGGCAGCCGGGTGTTGTTGTGCGGTGTAAAGGGATGCACTGTGACGTGTGAGGCAGCCGGGTGTTGGTGTGCGGTGTAAAGGGGTGCACTGTGAGGCAGCCGGGTGTTGGTGTGCGGAGTAAAGGGGTGCACTGTGACGTGTGAGCCAGCCGGGTTTTGGTGTGCGGTGTAAAGGGGTGCACTGTGAGGCAGCCGGGTGTTGTTGTGCGGTGTAAAGGGATGCACTGTGACGTGTGAGGCAGCCGGGTGTTGGTGTGCGGTGTAAAGGGGTGCACTGTGACATGAGGCAGCCGGGTCTTGGTGTGCGGTGTAAAGGGGTGCACTGTGACGTGAGGCAGGCGTGTGTTGGTGTGCGGTGTAAAGAGGTGCACTGTGACATGAGGCAGCCGGGTCTTGGTGTGCGGTGTAAAGGGGTGCACTGTGACGTTAGGCGGCCGGGTGTTGGTGTGCGGTGTAAAGGGGTGCACTGTGAGACGGCCGGATGTTGGTGTGCGGTGTAAAGGGGTGCACTGTGAGGCGGCCGGGTGTTGGTGTGCGATGTAAAGGGGTGCACTGTGACGTGAGGCGGCCGGGTGTTGGTGTGCGGTGTAAAGGGGTGCACTGTGACGTGAGGCGGCCGGGTGTTGGTGTGCGGTGTAAAGTTGTGCACTGTGAGGCAGCCGGGTGACCAGTGCAGCGTCTGCAGCATCGGGGGCTGACGGGTTCGGACATGCCCGGCTTTTCCTTGCGCGCGCTCCCAGTGAACACAGTGTAAACCAGTGGCAATAGCGTATGCAAGGAATGCAGAAGTGGTTTGTTTAGTTGCTGTTGGCGGTGAAACGCAAAAAGCCTAATAAAAGGTCAATTAGGCGTACAGTGCTTCGTCTAGTTTTATAAAAATTATGCAGGATTTATAAAATATTAACCGAATTTCCCCATTCAACAGAAATGATCATGCCTCAAAAGAACAAGGCAGTAAAACAGCGCTATTCCACCCCACGCTAGGAAAAACAACTGCTTTGCTAGCACCCCAACTTGCTGGGAGAGGGGGTGTTGAACCTCGCGCACCCTCCCACTTCAGGTACGTAGTGTACTTGCCAGATCTATTCTTCGCATTGAACAGGTAAAAATGTCAAAATAAAGGGCAATTTTCATAATTTCATGAGGCTCCAACAATATATCATACGTCAAAACTTAACTGTAAAATAATACACAAAAATCATAAAAACACATACATACACAAATAATCATATACAAAACCATCATGATAGGATGCCGTGACCACTTTCAACTTGTGTGTGTGTTTCCTGTTCCCGTTGTCGGCAAATAATAAAAATACATGGTTTCCAAAGTTTAGAACTGCTCTATTTGCCCGACTACATGCAGGGAAAAGTGGAAATAGGCGCTAACACTAGAGCTGTCTCAGCAGGCAGGGAGTAACGATGACGAGTCCCAGACCATTCCCGGCTCCCCAGGGCGGCGGACACTCCTCCGGCTACCCAGGGCGGTGGACACTCCGTCGGCTACCCAGGGCGGCGGACACTCCACCGGCTCCCCAGGGCGGTGGAGATCAGGTACCATACACACCAACCTTGGACCAACGCAAGTCCGTCAAAAGCTGACCACGTGTGCTCACTAGACCTGCCCAGAAAGCACCGAATTTTGAAATTGATAGGTGGACAACCTTTATCCCGTGATTTGGTTCACACTTCATTTCTATTGGGTGTGCTTGTTTTTACTGACATATTTCAATATTTAAGGGTCACACAAAATCGGCGAAAATTACATGTTCAACTAAAAAAATAAAATAAAAACTTCCCGCCAAATGGAGAAAAAGTAAGCATATAGTAGCTCTTTCGAATCCACTTGAGAGAAATCGATTGCTGCCCCGGCAGCTCAGTTGGTAGAGCGTTGGAGTCTGGCCCGCTTCTCAGAAGCATGCAGTGACAGTGCATGTCCAATTGTCCAGGCTTGGTATCGGTTCCCCAGAGACGCTCCGGCGCTCTATGTTTACCGACGCAGGTCGGCTGGCAACCATAGATGCCGTACGCTACGTTTCGTTACCGAATTACGCTACGTTACGGTTCGATTCTGGCCAAAACTACGCTACGGAATTGCGCTACGTTATATTTCATCGACTACGGCATTACGGTACTTTAGCTACGGCTATAGTAAAAATATATCGTACTACGATATCAGCATTTTGTACACATATTCACACTTTATTCCTAGCCCCGGTGGGGGAGGGGTGTTAGAACACCCCGTCGGCTTTACCGGCGGCGCGAAGCGCCGCCGTACTTGGCACACGTTATTCTTGACCAATTCCGCAGCTTTCCCCAAAATTTTAAGGTTGAGTCATCTCAGGTCAGGTCACCAGAGCAGGTGAAGTGACTTCACCTCCAAAAATGTTTACGGTGTCATAGGTTATAAGAGGGTAAATCTGTCGGATTGAAACTGATACCACATAATGGGCCTACCTAGTACTACAATATGTATTCCAGGATTTTTTTCATATCGATGACCTAAGGCCAGGCACGAACTATGACCTCTCCGTTGGAAATGCATGGGGAAAACCGATATTGGGCTGTATTTGTGCAGATAAAGCTGAGAATACCTTCATATTCTCCATATCATAGTATCCTGAGCTCATTTCTAGGTTTCTGTTGCAATGTTTTACCTGTGACCTCGGTCATCTGCGCTACTTAAGCAGATTTTCAGACTTGGGTCAATACATTTTCTGGAAATGACGATACAACTCTTATTTTGATACCATTACGTTGAGATTGCTACAGTGACCCAAAATAGGTTTTGTGCTAGGGTGTCGAGTGGAAAATTCAGCTGGAATATATGGCGAGTGAGTGGAAAATTCCCTCAAAATGTATGGTGGAGTAAAAATTTCCCAATTTGGGTACTCAGGCTGTAAACTCTCAGAGCCCTTGTTTGAACTGAGGGATGGATATTTTGTTTAATTGTCTCAAAGTAAATATTTTTAAATCGTCCCCAAGCAGCATTGTTTGACCATTACCATGTGAAAAATTTTGGTTAAGCAGGTAAATCTTTACCAACTGAAACCCCCTGATGCAGTCTCCAATTATTTTTTGAGGCAATGGTGAGTTGTCACGAAAAAAACTTTTGAGGGGCCTCTGAGACCAACCTTCGGGGGTAAAGAACTCTGGGAGCCACCTAGACTAACATTTTTTGGATGAAGACCAACACTTGGGGGCTTCCCTAGACCAACTCTTTTGTCCCTCCTCTCCTCTCCCATATGACCAGCTCTAAAAAGTCTCTGAGACGAAATATCGGGGCCCCCTTAGAACAACTCTGCAGAGGAGGCCTCCGAGACCGGCAGGTGGTGAAAAATAAAGAAGGGATTTGTCATGCAATACCTAGTGCCTGAATTTATTATCTAAGCATACACTGTATAGTTTTTCTGTCCGGGACAACGCCTCTCCTATACCTATAGTTATCGGAATTTTGGAGGTCACTCCTGATCTCAATCACTGCACCTCGCATACACCTATGCTAGGGCCCAGTAGAGCCTTGGCTTACACTTAAGTAACCCAGACGAAACTACAAACTATCTATCATGGCAATAAACTCTTCCAGACTCTTGCTAAAAGTTTCTTTTCTTTACTTGTCAATTTCCCTGCTCCTCCTCACATATATTCTCACCTTCATATGAATATGCTTCTTTGTATGAATCTAATCGAAGCTGCAGCCTTATTTCTGTTTTGTTTCTTCCTTTCGTCTACATCAGCCAGGCGCGGCGGGTTGCGACCGTTGCGACAGCGTCACAACGACTACTACTTTAAATTTCTCATGGCTTGCTGCCTGCCGGTCGCCTAAGCTACATAATTTGCATTTTACAAATTGCCCTAAATTATTTTTCTGAATCCTTATAGGCTATAAAATTTTACAGATAAAATCACACAAAGAGTAAGACAAATAATTTTTTGTCAATAACGAATATGCAACCTGCCTTTCAAAAAGCCTAAAGATGCCGCTTTTAGTTACTAGATGTAAAGACGGCGTTTTGGTAAGTCCACGCCGTAGACCAGCCATACAAAAAAGTGCCGGTGTTTGAAGGGTAGCTGGATGCATTCTTGTGGCCAGAAAAATTGATTTAATGATAATGTAGAGTTTCAATATATTCAAATACCGGACACTTCCAGTTCAACTAAAATATCAGCATTTTTATGCCTAGGGTGTCGTAGGGTGTCGTGAGTGGATTTGGGTGCCACACGGCGTGGACGCAGCAATGAACGGTTGATACGGATAAAAATGATTTTCTTCGCAATAAATGGTCAATTTTCTATGATACAATGTCAAAAAATATGCTGCTTAGCATACAAATTTCAAGATAATTGCTTTTAACAAAAATATGACCAAAAATGGTTTTTCACTATTCTCGGTACCAGAAATACAAAAACAACTTTTCAAGGACGTAAGCCTAGAAATCATGTGCACAGATAAACTGCTTTCCAGAAATGTATCTCTTAAAGCGGTCAGTTCATTTCTTTGGCAACACAAGGCTAGGGTGTCTAATTTTCCACTCACGAATTTTTTGAGTGGTGGAATTTAGTGGCGGTGTTCACCCAGTGTAACTTTCTCCGGGGTGGGCACTGAGCGTCTTGCCTGCGCCAGAATTTCGATTCTGTTGTTCCACTGAAATCGGTGGAGATAAGGATGCCAGGTATAATTGGCCTGAAAAATAGAAGTCGCCAGATTTTTTGCAGAAAAGCGAAAGACGTGCATAAAAGCCGAGTTAATTTGGAGATCTTCTATTCGATTCTCCTGCTCTTTTTCCAGTGTACGTTAGTAGAGGAGGCAATTGAAATGGCCCTTGTAGTAAGTGTATGGTTGAATATTGTTAACTATGTGAGTGAATTATGTCTTTGGTAACTAGAACCATACTTGAAAAGTGAGTGGAGAATTCAGGAAAAAATATATAAAAGTGAGTGGAAAATTCTGCTTGACTGGGTGTCGCTCTGCACCCAGCACCCCAGGTTTTGGGACACTGGATTGCTACGAGTCGATTGATGTGCATATTGACTATGCTAGATTAGATAGTGACCTTGACCTAACCTGATGTGTGACCTGATGGCCTGATGTGTGGGACCTGATCAGGGGCGCCGCCACGGAATTTTCGCAGGGGGGACGGACCCGGGCTGGTGGTGACCGGGGAGGCGAATTTTGTGCATATTCGGTACCTGACAGCATTAATGAGGATTGACCCAATTTTGGGGGGGGGTGGGGACGTCTCCCCTGGTTGGCCAACAGGGGACGCGTCCCTCCCCCCCCGATTTCGGCGCTCATGGACCTGATGTGTGTGATTAATGGTCGGGAATTCTTGTCACCAGTTGAAAAAAAACATTTATCAATCGAAATCAACCTAATTCTAATTTTTACAAGCCCAAAACTGTGTCCGTGATTTCCACTGTCCACAAAAAGGTCCTGCTCTTAATTGATAACAATTTGATGCATTTTTAGTGAAATTGTTTTAAGTTTGTAATTTTAAATTAATGGTTTGGTCGTTACTTTTTCAAATATTATCGCTTCTATTTCAAAGTCCGAATTAAAGCAAATGGTTACCAAGAATCCTTAGTACCGCGATCGAGATCACGAGCAGGTATATACATATATGACGTAACTTTTTAGCCTAGTACGCTACGATACGCTAAATTTTGGCGTAGTACGCTACAGAATTCGCATAGCTACGCCACGTTTCATTTCCATAGCTACAACTACGAAAAAATAGTTTCGTAACGTAGCGTAGGCCATCTCTGGCTGGCAACTGACTGATGAGAGGGTGACCTGAGCGGGGCGACCGTCCTGTGCTTTGTGGGACGTTAAACTTTTATGTCTAACTTAACCCTTCGTTGTGGGAGTTGCTCGTTCGCGTGGTGGGGTCGGGATCTCCGTGACAAGTCTCTTGATGACTTTAGTGAGATTCCGACTCCAAAACCCGAACTGGAAACAGCTTGGACAATATTTATTTTTAAACCATGCATTCGAACCAAGCGGAAGAAAACAAATAGTTTACCTTTTCGAACTGCGTATGCCCTCAGATGTTGAGACTGGTTTTTTCGATTTTGAGAACGGCCTGCCGGTGCCTCTCCATCACTTGCAAGAGCTGGTGCAGCTGGTCCGTCAGGGGTCTAAAAACTTGCCGATCTACCTACGCCGTCGGCGACCCTATCATCTTTTGGTTGGCGACCCAGCAACCGTCTCAAACTCTGATTCCATCTGTTTTCCTATGATTTTAGCTTCCACCATCCGCTCCTGCTTCTAAATATGCTTACCCTCTCCACTGTCTCCACCCGTCATCGTAATACATGCAGTGCCCATCAAAATCTATTGGATGAAGTGTGCCAGTTCCTTTGGCCAAGAATGGGCAGAATCTACTTCGACAAAGAGCCAAGTTAGCCTTCGTTTCCTGGCTTGCTTGGTATTTCTGAAAGACAGCTTGGCTACAACGGGGCATCTTTGGCCGATTACATCTGGTATCATCACCGCCCTAAGTTGCTGCTAGTCTATGCTAGTTATGTTTCTTCTTATTACAATTTTTGGTTCCAATTTTATGAAAAACGACTGAAATCACCTGGTACTTTAGATGATGCCATCCCCTGTACCGTATTTATGTACTATTTTTAAGTTCAAACTAGAATGTACTAGAATCTGTCACGAGTCGGTACCAAGTCGGTGATTTTCATTTTTTTCAATAGGCGACCAATGGGCGACCAAGTCGGCCGAAACCGCCGACTTGCGTGGTCGCCTGGTCGCCGGTGGTCGCCCTGGTACATTTTCGGTGTCTGCAGCCTTCAGAACGAGCGCGGCGTGGGCTGCCGCTAATATTTTTGTATTCTTGTTGGAAGCAGTGGGCGCCGTTTTTAACGACTGGTGTTCAATTTGTTAAATCCAAGCGGCGCCCTTAAATACCGGGACCCTCGGGGGTGTCATGGCGCTGACGCTCTGTGGCGAGCAAAATCAGCAGCTAGCGATATTTAAGATCTGGAGCTTATCAAGAACTATAGAAAGTATTTGATATGCTGCCATATCGAGTTGAAGCTTCTGTAATGAAGGAAGCGAAGATATTATAAGTGATACAAATTATTTTTATCGAGCCTTTCCTCCAGTTCTTAACTTTATTCTTATACTTTAGGTTAATTACAGTTTTTTTGGGCGGAAAAGTGTCGTCTGAGTCATATTCATATCCCATACATTTGGTATGTAAAGGTACGAATAAAGGAAATCACCCAACACTGAGAAAAATTTTGACTCTCCTAAATTTCCTGCATTGTGGTGACTCTGAACTCTCGCATTCGCTGACTCTCAAAATTAGGTTGAGTCGTTCAGCAAGAGTCCAATGAACCTCCCAGCATGAACGAATTTGAGCGCGGGGTCAGATGATGAGTCGGCCAAGGACAGCCTGCGCCTCGCTCGATCGTGGAGTCAGCTGACTCTAGAACCGCGATCAAAGTGACGCTGGCGAGAGCTGAGTGAAAAAAACGCTGCACGTGCTGCGTCAAATTTCGCCGCGCTCATTATTTACTGCTGTGTGGTAGTGGTGCAGCAGCGTTGGCGGCGTGTATATTGAAACGTTTGCTTTTGAGCTTAACATGTATTTGGCCCAGATACAGGAACGATCAGGATGGAATACCTGCGGAGAGACACAAGGACACCTATCACCAGGAGCATCTGAAGAGCATCTGCAATCCACATCACATTTCTCCCCTAACCATTTCGCGATGCAACAGATATCACAGGGTCACTTAACAATAGTCCCAGTCCCCAAGCCTATTGGGAGCTTTCCTATTTCTAGTACTCCTGCTGGTGGTTGCTGGTGTTTCAGGGCCTAAACTATCGTGGGTCTGAGTCGGTTCCTGCACCTGGTTTGCGCCACCACTGTCCCCCTCGCATAACCCTTCCTCAGTTTCAACAGCAACATCCTCCCCAGAATCGAGCTCTAACCCAGCTTCAGCATTCCATTCTCTCCCCTCCGAGCCCTGACTTTCGATACTAGAGTCATCAAAATTCAACACCGTTTCACAATCAGAGTGACTGGACTGACCCTGTCGATCGTTACTATTTACAGTTACATCATTTCCACATGCCATACTTTCAGTCTCCTGTCTGCAATGACTAACATCGCTCCTCCACATAGTGTCAGCAACATTGGCATCGTTACGACCCACACTGCCAGTTTCCTGCTGCTGACTATCTCTGGTATCACCTGTAACATCTGACGATACATGACTACGAGTCTTCCGCCCAAAGTATGGTTTCAGACGATCATGGTGGACAACTGTTGACCGCCCCTTGGATCCCCTGACGCGGAAGGTCTGCGGTGACAGAATCTCTATGACCTCGTAGGGCCCACTCCATGGTCGTTGTAGCTTAGGAGACAGGCCTTTTCGACGATTTGGTCTGTGGAGCCAGACTAGGTCCCCTACCTCATACGCCATTTGATGCACAATCTGTTTCTGACGCCTACACAATGCAGCATCTTCAATCGCATCCACGACTCGTTTCCGAATGGTATCAAGCTCTTTGGAGGAACAGAGCTTGTCTGCGGGGCACTTGTCTGTGCCACATGCCACATCCAGTGGAACCCTTGCTGGTCGAGAGTGGAAGAGTTCGAATGGGGTCATGCCAGTGGTCTCGTGCTTGCTTGTGTTATAAGCGAATACGACCTTAGGCACAATGGAATCCCAATCACGCTGGTTTTCAGACACAAATGTAGCGAGCATCGAGCACATGGTCTTGTTAAATCGTTCAACTTGTCCGTTTCCTGACGGATGATACCCCGTTGTTCGTGTCTTATCGATGTTCATGTGGCGACACACCTCTTTGAAAAGACGACTTTCGAAATTACGTCCCTGATCAGAGTGTATGACTCGCGGACAGCCATATCGACAAAACAAGTGTCGGACAAGAACTTCAGCAACAGTTTCTGCTTCTTGATTGGGTATCGGAAATGCTTCCACCCATTTTGAGAAACCACAAGTGACAACAAGTATGTACCTATTTCCATCGTATGAAGTAGGAAAGGGGCCTGTAATATCAGTTGATACCCAATCCCATGGATGTTCAGCAAGCGGCATGATTCCAAACTCGGCCCGGAAAGGGCGACAAGGGCTCTTTTTCTGTGCGCATGGAGCGCAGGACTTAACATAGGCCGTGACTTCCGCAGTCATGTTCGGCCAGTAAAAACGCTCTTTAACCTTTCCGAGAGTCTTGCTAACACCAAGATGGCCCGACCAGCAACTGTCATGTGAAACGGACAGAACGTCATCAATCAAAGATGCCGGTACCACAACACGTTTTTCACTCCCATGCCCCTTAAAAAGCAAACCTGACTCAGGATCCACTTCCAATGAATCTCTGATGCTGAAGTAATGCTTGACTCCAGCTGAAGGATTTTCTGGAATTCCGTACCCGTGTGTTAAGCTGGATATCATGCACAGAATGTCAGGGTCTCTATATTGTGCTACCAGAATCTCGGACTCATCAGGCCTAAGATCAATGTACCCCACTGAAGCTGCCGGCATCGATCTTGACAATGCATCTGCATGAGCGATGGCACGACCTGGACGATATTGCATTCTGTAGGAGAACTGCTCGAGCTCAATAATCCACCGGGCCAGTCGCCCCCTGGGGTCCTTACACGCTCTAAGGTACGTTAAAGGACAATGATCAGTCTGCAGTGTGAACGCTCTACCCTGGAGATAGACAGCAAAATGGCGAACGGCCCAGACAACTGCCAAGCACTCTCTCTCTGTGGCACTGTAACGTGCCTCTACCTTGGTTAAACACCGACTCGCGTAAGCTACAGGTTTCTCTAGCCCGTTGACTTTTTGGGTCAATACAGCGCCAAGACCAACGCTGCTAGCATCTGTTGTCAGGATGAATTCCTCGTCAAAGTCAGGAAATGCAAGGACAGGAGCCTTCGAAAGAAGTTCTTTGATTTCACAAAAGGACAGCTCACAGGACTCATCCCAGACGAATTTGGCTCGATCCTCAGTAAGCCTCAGCAGAGGCTTTGCTACAGCTGAGAAATCAGGAATGAATTTTCGGAAATAACTGGCCAAACCAACAAAACGCCGAACTTCGTGCACGCTACCCGGTCTCTCAAACCCCTGCACAGCGGATACCTTTTCCGGATCCGGAGCAATGCCACTGCCACTGATAACATGACCCAGGAACTTTACTTGGTCCTTGAAAAATCTACACTTCTTGATGTTGACTTTCAAGTTTGCCTCACTCACAGCCTCCAAAACATGGTCAAGATGACCAAGTGCTTCCTGGAACGATCCCCCAAAGACGATAATATCATCTAAATACACAAGACATTCCCGCCAAGTTAAACCAGCCAGAACAGCCATCATCAGACGTTGAAATGACGCGGGGGCACCCTTGAGACCGAACGGCATTCTCTGGAACTCCCAGAGCCCTGCATGGGTAGAGAAAGCTGTCTTCTCTATGTCCGACTCCTCAACATCCTGCTGCCAATATCCGGACTGCAGATCGAGCACACTGAACCACGATGAACCCGACAGCGCGTCGAGACAGTCCTCGACTCTGGGCAGAGGATGAGAATCTCCATGTGTTAGGTCGTTTAAACGGCGGTAATCGACACATATTCGCAACGACCCATCCTTCTTCCGCACAGGCACGATCGGAGAGCTCCAGGGTGAGCAACTAGGCCGAATGATGCCATCCTGCTCCATCCTCTGGACAGCTTCATCGATGTCAGACCTGTCATGAACATTAACTCTCCGCGGTGGTTGCGCAATGGGACGTGCCCCATCCACAAGAGGAATTGAGTGTTTCACAAGTCCACACTGACCAAGTTCTCCATGCAGTGAGAAGGCCTTCTCATGTTTCATAAGAAGTTCAGCCAGAGCAGACCTCTGGTTTTCTTCAGTCAGGTCAGAGCCCTGGACCAAGTCATCGACCCAATCCATATCCGATCCACTATGCTCACCAGAAATGTCCTCGCAAATTGTTGGACTGTCCATCAGTCTGGCGACCACTGCATGAGACGGAATGGTAACCCCTCGGGCTGTAGGATTCAATATTCTAACTGGAATTAAATGGTTCTCAGGCACCGTAACCACAGATCTAGCGCACATGAGCGAATACTGCTCCGACAACAGATCGCTGTTCTCCACAACCACATCCCCTACCGACACAGGAGGCGGGACAGAACACATGACGACGCTCTGGTGTTTAGGCGGGATATGCACGGCCTTGCACACACGAACACAGTCGGCGGTCTCGGACACGTTGCATTTTCGGACACTCACTGTTTTTGTCGCAAAATCTATGGACACCGATGACCCCATTCTATTCAACAGGTCAGTGCCCAGTATGCATCCAGGGGAAAGATTGTGCACCACATACAGGGGTTGATCCCGCAATGTTTTATCCCCTATGCTTACGTCGCAGACTACCACGCAGTCGAGGTCCAACGCACTTCCATCAACAGTTACTGGTTGCCGCATTGCAGGAATTTTCTGAACATCCAAACCTGCAATCACTTCAGCAGACACAACACTACACTGTGCGCCAGTATCCAGAAGCCATTCTACCCTACGGTCTTGAACGTATCCGGACACGAACACTTCTGCATCATTGTAACCGCCAACCCTTGCGGCCGGCACATAATCACCACGGCCACAAGCGACACGCCCAGCACGAGAAACAACACCAGTCGCCATAGCTGCCCGCAAAAGTCCAGCCCCGCGAAAACTCTTTCTATCAGCATTGGTCTTCTCAAACTCCTCACAACTCATGTCATGTTCCCGAAAAGCCTTCTCTAACTCACCGGTACACCCCTCACATGAACCCCGAGCATCAGCATTATCCCCACAGAAAGCATCGTCAGTTCGAGGATACGTCAGGCAATCGCGTGAACCCTGAGCACCAGTGGTATCTCCACAATCTCCACAGGAAGCATCGTCAGCTCGAGGAGCCGGAATGTCTTTCGTGGTATCTCCACACGAAGCATCGCCAGCTCGAGGATGCGGAATGTCTTTCGTCCAATCACGTGAACCCTGATCACCAGTGGTCTCTCTACATGAAGCATCGGCAGTTCCCGGAGACGGAACGTCTTTCGTACAGTCGCTGCATCCAGGAAATCCAGACTCAGAGTCCAGTTGTCCGATATCAGCACCAGAAACGTTATCACGCAAAACATTTACCAGCACAGGATCAGAGCTAGACCCACACCCATTCTCAACATCAGAGCTTTGCACCACGGAACAGTCATTGCCCGGAATCGCCACATCATCGGGAAAACTCTCTCTCGGCACATTCTCATCGGGAAAGCTCTCTCTCGCCACATTCGGAGCCCCATTCAGTCCTGCATGGGACGACCCACCAACGGGATTCACTGCCTCAGGACCAGAACAGTTCGAGTTACCAGTTGCACCAGTCACAGGCAGCAACGTTGGCTCACCATTAAACACAGGTACACCAAGTCCAGTGGAAACAGCACCAGCCACCACGCCCGGGATGCGCTCAGGCGAAGTACGAAGCTCTATGCTACCAGCACACTTCAAATCAGGACATTCCCCGTCCACATCCTCGCGCGGTGACCCGCCCGGCGCAGTTAGCCCCTCTGAGTCACCACCAGACACAGGTACACCAAGTCGAGTGGAAACAGCACCAGCCACCACGCCCGGGATGCGCTCAGGCGAAGTACGAAGCTCTATGCTACCAGCACACTTCAAATCAGGACATTCCCCCTCCACATCCACGCGCGGTGACCCGCCCGGCGCAATTAGCCCCTCTGAGTTCGGGACCATTCCCGCACATTGCTCCACGTCCCCCGCCGCCAAAACAGGCAGCGGCGAGCGAGTCTGGACCCAACCGGTCCATCCCAAGCTAGGGTTCCAGACAGGCATACCCAGCCCAACCTGGTCCTGTACCAGTCCCACAGACCCCACCGTGCTGTTTGGCGCAAAAGCAAACTGCGGCGGGCAGGTTTGAACATTACCAGTCCATCCTACATTAGGGTCCCAGGCACGCCAGTACGGAGGATAGCCAATTGAGCCATGCGCACCCCACTCATTAGGCACCAGCTCGAAATGCTGAGAGTGAGATTGATTCACAATTTCCGATGCAGGCGCCGATGAATGTGGATTTCTCCAAACGGGGGTCGTCCGTGA
>JAOTON010000996.1:0-100000 GCA_034440635.1 Lepas anatifera | reverse complement strand
TATTGACCACAAAGTCTATTTTTTGAGCATCTGACCTCTCAAAGGTCATATCAGGTCACGGGAGCAGAGAAGGATTGTTTTGCCATTAACTTCTCACTGAATTGAGATAAAACTCCCATTTTGCTTGCATTGTATTTATATTGTCACGGGGAGTCGATTGATATGCAGCATGGCCATACCAGGTCACTCTGTGACCCTGACCTAGGTCGAGGTCAGGTCATTTTGACTATTTGACCTAACAGTCATATTATACATCATTTGATTTGCTGCGGTGAGAGGAATCCAATGATGCATAAAGATTTGCTCTAGCTTCCCCGAGGAAAGATATAGAGAGGGAAACGTACATTGCTCTGTTGTAAGCCTATGGAGCCTTCTTTGACCTATGCTGACCTCAATATTGACCTGACATAAAAATTATTCCTGTAAAGTCTCGTCGTCTTGTCAGGAGCTTTCGAACGCCGCCCGTAATTTTCCTTTAGCTTTCGTGGGGAACGAGATACGGAGGGGGGCGCGTCATGCAAGGGACCCCAGCGGGACGCGTGTTAATGGAGCGTGTGATTTGAGTGAGTGCCTTAGATACGCGAACTTTGCGCTTTTTGGAGTACCAGTGTCGGGAAAAAACCGATATCTCATATAGACTAGAGCAGGGAACTTGAGTAATGTGCAGCCTTTCATGATCTACTATTCCTTGCGCGGTGATATATTATGTTTCTAAGTGTGTTATATTTCTTTGCACTGGTGTGTCCGCCTCGCTCGTGATTAAAATTATCGCCCGGACGAATCGGGCAATGCATGGAAAGTTTCATATGAGAAAAAATCCGTATGGAACTTTTCCGAAAAATCATATTTTTGACCTATGGTGGAGTTTGACCCAGCTTGATAATTTTTTCCAACTGTATTTTGTTTCAAGAACTTCTGTTTTATTTCTTAACTTCAGTGTGAAACCTTGCTGGGTACACGCCAAACATCTGAAATGATTTGTATGGTGATGTGAACTTTGAATGGGGTCATGAAGTAGGTCATGCCGCTGTGGTTCCGGTAGAATATGCAACATGACCATACCAGGCCACCCTTTGACCCTGACGTAGGTCAATGTCGTGATATTTTTTTACAATTTGAAATAAGGTACCATATTTTACATCATTTGATTCGCCACGATTAGAGGAATCGCTTGTTTAGAGCTATTAAATATTGAACAAGATTTTCGATACATTGGACCAGGTATCGTCAGACTTTTGCGTTTTGCACCTCAATGCACCTCGTTGTATTGAGTTATAAGACATAACAAACATTTTGTATGTCTCCTTGTCACCCTGCAGTGGTTTCATCCACCCTGGTACCCTAACATTGGATGAATTGTCTTAACCGCCAGTGCTTCTTGTGAAGAATATCCCGCGATATTCGATTTTACGGTGCAAAAAAATAATTAAATGTGTTTCTATAAACAGGAAAATGTTACCGCGCGAGCCTTCTCGACAACACCTTTGCTTTACAAATTGAGTGATGCAATTACATTTCCGCAGAGACTGCGGTCACGGACATGGTGCGCCTCCTCCGCGCTGATCTGAATGACGTCATCCAAGGGAAAGCCGAACCTGAACACCAAAATGGACCCAGCACCTGGAACGGCCAGATGTACGTCGATGGCAGGTTGTGATTGCTGTCCTGACAACGGATCCTGAGAAGGCGTTCATATGGGGCGCAGCTCTTCTGGTTTTCAATCAGTGGTGCGCGGGAAGTCTCAAACGCATCAGCGATTTCTTAGTGCCGGTTGTATTCAAGGACAAGGGTGACGCCGAGGGCTTTGTCCTGAAGAACAGGAATGCGATCCATGCCATCCTGCGGGAGGGAATGGAAACTGCCAGTTCTGTGGAAGAATAGTGTTTAAAAGGGTTAGGGGGTAGAGTTAGGGTGGGGGTTTTATGCTTTGGTGCTTTCCATAAAACTGTATTGCTGACCTCATAAGGCTAAACTGGTGTGGATGACTTCATCCAGGAGTGGAAATTTAAACCGACAGTACTGTATCTGCACTTGGAACGGCCGGATGTACGTGGAGAGGCAGGCCGTGTTCGAGGGGTTCATACCACGGATCCCGAGCAAAAGCTTTTAAGAAGCTGTGATATGGTTCAAATTGAGTGAATACTTTGACGAACAACTTGTTTTGTGCTACTTTTTATGTCCCTGCGTGACCGTCCCTTGCCAAACGAGTGTGCCGTACGCGGCCGTTACCGGTATCTGAGCTGATCTTAGACCAGCCACCCTCCGGCGGCGGCCGCGCATTCCCCCTCCGGGAGACGCCAATGACCCGCTGGAAGATGTGTATTTGGACGTTGTCTCGCTGCAATGGGTACGGCGTGTATTTCCGGCAAGTTGACATTGTGATAGGCTGTTGTAACGTGATCATAATGTGATTTTCGGTCGGCATTGGCCAGCCCCACTCGAAGTGCGCACTTACCCGGTAAGAACAATTCTGTTCAGGGGACTTACGATTCCGTCTAGGTCTGCCCAGCGATTGCTTAGTGTGTAGTTCAGTTGCCCGGCCAGGATAACTATAGTTCACACGCGCACCGCAGGGGGGCGAAATCGCCCCCTCCTGGTTTTCCCCAGATAACGCAAAAACGAAGAGATGCAGAACAACGAAACTTACAGTGCCTCATCCCTGATTAATTTTACACATCTGACAAAATTTTTGAGATAAGGTCATGTCAGGTCAAGGAGCTATTTAAGGTCAAGTGACCCGACCTCGAAACCTAAATTCACGAGTTTGAAGCAGCGCCAAGGGAACATCAGCGAACCGATCAGTTTGAAACTTCTACAATATGATGAGGTTATCAGGGTCTACAAATCTGCTATCTCAGAATTTTGATATTGTTGACCTAAGGTGGGGTCAATTTTTGGTCACTACATGATAAGTCTATAGGGAAAAATACAATTGGCTCGTTTGCAGTAAATACTGGATAGATAAAACCGAAAATACTCAAACCATCTATTCTTACCACGATCATGACCATAAAGTTGAGTTTTTGAGCATCTGACCTCTCAAAGGTCATGTCAGGTTACGAGAACATAGATTGATTGTTTTGCCAATAATTTCTCACTTAATTGAGATAAAGTTCCTATTTTGCTTGCATTGTGCTTATATTGTCACGGGGAGTCGATTGATATGCAACATGACCATACCACGTCACTCTGTGACCTTGACCTAGCTCGAGTCCAGGTCATTTTTACTACTTGACCTAGGAAGGTCATATACATCATTCGATTTGCCGCCATGAGAGGAATCTAGCGATGCATAAAGATTTGCTCTATCTCCCCTGAGGGCAGATCTAGAGAGAGAAACGTACACTACTCTGTTGTAAGCTTATGGAACCTTCTTTGACCTTTGCTCACCTCAATATTGACCTGACATAAAAATTCTTCGTACACAATCTCTTCGTCTTGTCAAGAGCTTTCGAACGCCGCCCGTAATTTTCCTTTAGCTTTTGTGGGAAATGAGATAAGGAGGGGGCGAAAAACATCCCCAGCGATCTAGAGAGAGAAACGTACACTGCTCTTTTGTAAGCTTATGGAACCTTCTTTGACCTATGCTGACCTCAATATTGACCTGACATAAAAAAATTTTGTATACATTCTCTTCGTCTTGTCAAGAGCTTTCGAACGCCGCCCGTAAGTTTCCTTTAGCTTTCGTGGGAAATTAGATACGGAGGGGGCGAAAAACGCCCCCCCAGCGGGGTGCGTCATGCCAGGGACCCCAGCGGTGAGCGTGTTAAGTTTGCTTGGATTATTGTATGTTTCGTAAATTAGTCGAAATTGTTTGCCTGACGGTAATAAAACGCTACAAACGTGTGTGTTCTTTTGCTGCTAGTCCTCGAAGCGATTTATTTAAATTATCCATTTTAGGGCATTTTGTATGACCCTCCTATAAAGGGTCACCTGACCCTGTTTTGGAGGGTCACATCGTACGTAAATGAAGGGTCAACTGACCCCGAATCGGCGGGTTCCATGGTTATTTGGCGAGTCAAGTGACCCGTCTTTAAAGAGTCATGTGACCCCCTTAGTCCTGGTGACTCTCCTCTGCGGTGTCGATGAACACCGAAAAACATAGGACATTTTTACAGGGTCACATTACACCGCTCCGGGGAGTAAACTCTTCTTTCCGGAGTCAAAATTTTTCTCAGTGAAGGGACCAGGAAGATCGCGCATGCGCAATGTATCGGACAGGGACCCTCAGGGCACCGGTGTAAAGATGCAGTTTTGAATTCCAGTGACTATTGAATTTGCTTGCACTGTGTTTTTTGTAAGAAAATAAGATTTCTCGCAAATTTTCATTCGCAGACAAACAATGCACTGGCAGTAGCTACCCTGATTACCACAGGACTCATCACAGCAGTGATATCCCCCTTTCGGAGACAAATAAGCAGATGAGGGAAATAAAGACGCTGAATTCCCACACTTCAAGTCCAGATCAAGATGCTACAGAGCAGTTAGTGAGCAAGGAGGGGATGGGTAAACATTCATTGTGGAGCTCACGGTCAGATCGGAAAAAGGTGAAAATGTGATATGCAGGGGTGCGGGCACACAAATTTTCCTGGGGGAGGGGATGGGGGACTGGTGATAGGGGCATTCCAGGACAAAACGACCAAAAATATTTCAATTTGACACCACCATGTCTAGAAAAAATCTGAAACTTTGTCTCCGGGGTAGTTTTGGGCCAGAAACACGCCTGTGAGAATCTTAGCCCCCTCTGACCAACGGTGACCGAGTTATAGCCCGAGGCATTTTCGGGAGGTCACGTTGATGCTTCATAACTCAACAACGCATCACCTGATTAACAAGTTTTGTATATCATTGAACTCGTCTTGAATTATAGTTTATTTTGAAAAAGAAAATGTTAAAATTGGAAAATTTTTGACTTTTAATTTGTTTGACCTTTTCCTTTTTGACCTAGCTTGACCTTTTCCCAGTTGAAATTGCCCTTTTAGACACCTCAAAAATGTTTCTTCATAAAATATCTTTCGATAGCAAAAATAAAAAAAATGCGTTCTTGCTATAAGTTCCGAATATTTAGCACCTAAGGTAGGTATGTACACGGTTTTTGACCATTGCGGTAGTACAGCCTTATGTTTAACGCCGCAAATATAGCGATTGCTTTTGTAATCGTCGCTGGAAATCCTACTCCATTGTCTTTACGAAATTTTAATCGTACAAGTATCCGAATTTATGACAATTAACACGCGCCCACCCGAGGGGGTGGGCAACCGGCCTCCTCAGGTCTCTACAGGTAGTAAAAAAATACCTTCGCGCAGCGCCACCGTACTCCATCTACCTCTAACACAACATTTTGCGACTTCTGGAAAAATAATTTATGTTAACTGGGAGGTGGTAGGTACCGTAAATGCTGAAGGCCAGCAGGCAACTCAGTGGTGAGGGGGTGACCTGAGGTAGACGGTCGTCGTTATGCCTTGTGGGACTTTCAACTTTGTTTCCTTGATTAACACTTTATCGTGGGAGTTGCTCGTTTGGGTGGTGGGGTCAGGGCCTCCGTAAAAAGTCCCTTGATGACTCTAGTGAGACACCTACTCCTAAAACTGCCTCCTTGCCGCCCCGGTAGCTCAGTTGGTAGAGCGTTGGGCTCCGGCCCGCGGCTCAGAAGCATGCAGTGGCAGTGCATGTCCAGGCTTGGGATCGGTTCCGCTGAGACGCTCCGGCGCTCAATAGCTTACCCGACGTACAGGTCGGCTGGCAACTGACTGGTGAGAGGGTGACCTGAGCGGGGCGGCCGTCCCTGTGCTGTGTGGGACGTTAAACGTTGGCTTCTAAAATCAACCCTTCATTGTGGGAGTTGCTCGTTTGGATGGTGGGGTCGGGGTCTCCGTGACAAGTCCATTGATGACTTTAGTGAGACCCCGACTCCAACAATCGAACTGAGAACAACTTGTACAAAATGTATAAAAAACTGAACTGGCAACAACTTGGGCGATATTTATAAACAGAAAAACTGCAGCCATTAAAAGTGATAGAAAGGGATTCCTTGTTTCGAGGGAGACGAGGGCAAATGAACTTATTAATAATGAACCTTTCAGCCTTAAACGAAATTTTACAAAGATGTCGCGACTTTATCAATAATTGAAACAAGTATAACTTATCCTATGAGCACCACTAACTCACACAATTACATCGTTCCCGGAGATGGAAAATAGTATCGATGCAAGCTGATCCAGTGCAGCACAGCATATGTTTGAGAGGATTCATGCAATGTAAACAAACGTGTCTGAAAGGCTTTCATTCCCAAAAAGTAATTTGAATCTGCTCATATATTCGACAAAATGTCCTGAAATTGTAACGCATTCGAATTGGTCGCTTGAACAGGTTGCCTCATGATATTTTTACAAGGTGATCATTTCATAGCTGACATGAATCCGAGAATCCCAGATAAATAATGACACAGTGCACTGGGAGTGATGCCGCTAAATATCCAGTTTTAATCATTACCGAATATGTTACATACAATCGTTTGGTCGTGTCGCCTTTGAGGTTGCTCAAGGTCACAGTATTTCTTACGGGAACTAAGTGGAAACCTAAATTTTGTGGCATAATAGGTGACAGAGAAGAGCAGTAGAAAGAAAAGTTCAGCACCATTGGACCACTCTTGTTGAGCCCAAACGGATTATATATCTTATAATATTGCCTAGTCAAATGTCAAAATTAACCTGCTTTGACCTAGGGCCAGGTTTAGGTCTGTATGGTAAAAAGAATATTAATCAAACTGCAGTGGCAAGTCAGACACGACAATGTAAAAATACAACCTCCATCGCAATTCTCGACAATTCTCAATTCTCGCAAGTTATCAAAATTTACCAATCGCCCCATGCATTTCTAATGGAAAGATCATGACCTTTGCCCTGCTCCCGGTTATCGATATAGAAATCCTGCTACGAAAAATTATCTTGCTAGGCGATCTTACTATGTAATGCGATTCTAACCACGATAGGCTAAATTTGATATGATTTATGCACCTCCCAAAGTTTGAGGTTAGGTCTCTTGACCTGGGTTGGCGGTCTGACCTGGTATGACCCAGACCTAAAATTTTGCCAGAAGCTGCAAAAATTTCGAGTTAGAGGTACATGAAGTACGGTGGCGCTGCGCGAAGGTGTTTTTTTTTTACTACCTGTGGAAACCTGAGGAGGCCGGTTGCCCACCCCCTCGGGTGGGCGCGTGTTAATTGTCATAAATTCGGATACTTGTACGATTAAAATTTCGTAAAGACAATGGAGTATGATTTCCAGCGACCGATTACAAAAGCAATCGCTATATTTGCGGCGTTAAACATAAGGCTGTACTACCGCAATGGTCAAAAACCGTGTACATACCTACCTTAGGTGCTAAATATTCGGAACTTATAGCAAGAACGCATTTTTTTGTATTTTTGCTATCGAAAGATATTTTATGAAGAAACATTTTTGAGGTGTCTAAAAGGGCAATTTCAACTGGGAAAAGGTCAAGCTAGGTCAAAAAGGAAAAGGTCAAACAAATTAAAAGTCAAAAATTTTCAAATTTTAACATTTTCTTTTTTCAAAATAAACTATAATTCAAGACGAGTTCAATGATATACAAAACTTGTTAATCAGGTGATGCGTTGTTGAGTTATGAAGCATTAAAGATGAGTCTACAACGTGACCTCCCGAAAGTGCCTCGGGCTATAACTCGGTCACCGTTGGTCGGAGGGGGCTGAGATTCTCACAGGCGTGTTTCTGGCCCAAAACTACCCCGGAGACAAAGTTTCAGATTTTTTCTAGACATGGTGGTGTCAAGCCTTGTTCGATCTGTCCTGGAATGCCCCGATAGCCGGAGAACAGTGGAGTAGCTAAGATGGGTCCTTGGGGTCTGGAGACCTGCGTGACTTACTCTTATGCACCGTAAAGCACGAGCATTGATCTCAGGGTCCCCGAGCTTAGTCTCAGGGCCCCCGAACTTGGTTTCAGGAGCACCCGAGTTTGGTTTCAGAGGCCCCTAGCTGGAGTATTGGTATTGAGGGACTCGTGGAGTATTTGGTATTTGGCATTGGAATTGAGGGACTCCGTGACCAATTTGGCCAGGGTACGAGGCCCTGAACATTGATCTCGGGGGGGGGCAAATATCGACCTCGAGGGGCCCCCGAACATTGGTCTATTGAGCGAAACATAAGCATTGGCCCATCAGGGCCATCACCCCCCCCCCAGCTTGGTCTCAGGGGTATCTACCTGGCTATCAGTGGACCACTGAGCATTGGTGGCGAGAGCTCCAACATTTCTAGCGGGAGCCCTCCAAACTTATCCCTTCGGGCTTGGTATCGGGGGCCCCGATCTTAGACTGGGCAGCCCCCATGAGCTCATTGCTTTGCTCCCCCCGGAGATTTGGTCTCAGGATCCCCTCGAGCATGGAGTATGGCCTTCAAACTTGATCTCTGGTTTCGGTCTCGGAGGCCCCCAGCTGACCATCCCCTATCAAGTAGGGAGTCCCGACGGTCATGGAATACCGCTTGGCCGAGACCTGGCTCCGCCCCTGCCGGAGGGTGATGGTTTGGAGTTTGAACACGCTGTATTTAGCCCTTGGTCCGGTAGGGGTTGATGAAAGCTCAGTTTATTTTTTTTTCGGTGGCACATGCAAACGGCGAAGGGAAGCACCGCCGTACTTAGCACGCCTTATCCTGGATCACTGCTGCAACTTTTCCCAAAATTGTAAGTTCGTGTCATCTTAGGTCAGGTCACCACTGCAGATCAAGTGACTTAATCCCCGAAGAGTTAAGTATAACATTAGTAGGAACAAGGTTAACCCTCGCCCGACGGGGCATCGATAGCTCCCTGAGGTTTTGTTTTAGAATAACAAGAAAACGACGAAAGGAAAAGGGTTTAGAAGAAAAGGCTTAGTCTGTGATGACTGCAAGAACCAGGTCACTAGATCCTGGAGAAGCTAAGGCCAGCAAAATAAGTCTTAAAACGCGTATTTCAAACTTTCGCCCAAAAAAGACCGCCTTGTTAGGAGTCAAAATCAGCTAAAAATGATTGCTTAAAGTCGCAGTAAGATGTTAAGTGCATACAAAAACGCTGCTGACGTCATACCCTGGAAAGCACACAAATGTGGCGCAATCTGTTTATTTGTCATGCCTGTGTGAAATCACCCGATGACATTTAAATTCATTTTATGTTGACCAGTCATGAGTGTGAAATCACACAAAACATCGTCATTTAGAAACTGCAAGAATACTAAACTTACAGTTCAGCAGCTTTTCGAACTAACTCGTCGACACGTTCTCTGCCTAGAGGTCCCCAGTTTCCGAGGCCCGACTGTGGGGTGAGCCGTGCGCCAATGCATGCCAGCACACACTAGGGCTCACAGATCGTTCTGGTCTGCTGTTCGCTCCGAGCTGACGGGCACCTGGCAAGGCGCTGTAGCGCCGACTGAGAATCGTCAGTAGCGTGACCACAGCGTCCTTCAGCTCCAGTGGTTGGACTCGTCGTCGTCCTTCGCTGGCCCAGTGCCCGGCCCGATGCTGATGCACCGTCACCGCGGCGCCACGGTCGTCTCCGCGAGTGGGGCGGGAGACGGTTCCGTATGATGAGACGATGCCAGCCGTCCGGCCACTGCTGCTGCCACCTTCTCCTGGCAGCCCTGAATACCGTCTGGGTGATGATCCGGAGGTCTGTCGCGGTGGTTTCCTGTCATAGGGTAGACGCTTCCTTTGCTAGTTGGTCTGCAGTGGTAGAACTCGTATGCCAGGTAAAACCGGTGGGCGATATCCATATGCCGGCACTAACTTAGGCACCACCGCAGCCTATCCTAAATTTACGGAATAAGAGCCCGGGGTGGCGTTGCTGAACCCTTGCACCGTTTTCAGAAGTTTAAAGCACGTGCGATGTCAATAGTAAGGCGCCAGTGGACCATCGCTTATGAGGCCAATCACCATCTTTCCCGGCTGACGCATTAAAAATCACCACTGCGAACTCTGGGGGCTCCTCTGCATCTTCCGCCATATTTTTGACATTGATAACGTTCCAAACTAGTTTCTCTTCTCTTCGGCTTGTGCTGGCAGGCCTCCGTGTTCTTGCCAGAAGGCACGGATCCATTAACGGGTGTTTCCAAGGGTAGTGCCTGTAAGACGATTGAAACTCTTCCAGGAACATCAGAGTCGATGGGTAATATTTCTCGTTGTTAACCAACTTAGTCTGCCCTGGCGACAAACAGAAAAAGTCATTAGGTGGTTTTCAATTTTGGGTTTCAAATGTTTCTTGTTGGGCTAGTTTTGAGAAGGTCTGGCTGTGCCCTTCCTTCCTCAGCATTTATATGTGAAACTTAAGTGGTACACATAAGAACATTCGCTTTTAACTAAACTTAAATCAAACATCAACGTCACAAGAGTGCCAGCCATCAAACTAAACGCAAGTTCAATATCGAAACCTGATATGGACGAGGAAAGTTAGCTCGAAAACGGAATAAATACATGTAACACGTAGTGGCATGAAATGCAGGGTATTAAGAATGAAGAATGCGTCTTGCCAACTGGTGAACCAAGGGCCTACCCCAAATCCAGAACCAGACAGATGTTTTTTGGATTTTCTATTGATGACCACTGAGGAGATTCATTTAGGTTTCCCAATTTTTGCTCCGATTAACTGTCTCGCTAGCAGTCACCAAGACAGCGAATAGGTCGGGGATTTGCCTCCCCTGTTTGCAGGCACTACCCGGTCTGAGTCTATCCCCCTCCAACGAGAAGAAACCTCGGCAACGCCCCTGTGGGCTCGGTCTATGATTAAACGTCACGAGATTGAATTTTAAAGGTAGGGAGATCCCTACACTTACCTACAATAACAGACACCAGATTTATTCTCCAAATGTATAATTGAATTTGAATTAGAAGGGGCGGAAGGAGGCCGTAGCAGCAGCGGCGATGGGCCGCAGCACAAAAGGCATGAGACTGCTGAAGCGATGGCAGGATGCCGTAGAAACAGCGCGAGAGGCAGCACAGCAGCGGAAAGGGACCGCAGCAGCAACGAAGGAGGCGAGAAGCTGTGCAGATGATTTAATATTGTGTATTGGGTTGTTCCAAGGTATACCCATCATTATTTGGGGGCCTCGCGCCCGGGAGGTCTCAGGTGCACCACTTTTCTCACAAAAGAAGGCTTATGCCTTTGATAAATCCGCTTGTATGTGCCCTGTTTGAGCATACTGTATGGCTGTAATGCCATATTGGTGCGTAATTTCCTTATCAAGAGCTTGACATTGACTTTTTATTCCTCCACAGAGTGAATACTTTTCAGTGCCTGGAACAAAAAAAAACATGGTCAGAATGACATAAATGGTTGCATGCCAAAAATGGTAAATATGAACCTCAGTATTGGTGGTAGATGGCTATCAAAGTTCAGGTTTAATACACTTAAGGTATGAATGTGTCAATCTGAGGAATAGGGGCAGTACCAGTATTTTTCAAGTGGCGAGGGGCAGATTATGGCCTGGAGAAGACAGCAGGGACAGTTGATTGATTGACTGTTTAGGCCTAGGGGTGAACCAGTCTGTGTAGTCATTTAATACAGCGATTGCTCCTCTTAATCTGAGGCCTATGATAACTTTTTTCAAAAAAAAAAATGTATGTGAAAGCTAAACATCAAATGTCATCATTGGGAAGAAGCATACAGAGAAGGGTCCACCTCTAGTGGACTCATTCTGAGGCCAGTACAGATCATTTGGCCTAATCATGTTTTCATCATTAACCATTTTCCAGTATAAAATCCCATTCATTCTAAAAAAGTTGCCCCTCACTGAATATAGATCTAGCTTCTGCAACCATTCACAGAAAGATAGTTTGCAAAGTTATTCCACTTGTTTAGTACACATTCTGCGTGAGCTTTCAAGCTTGCTAGGTTTCAAAATGTATCCAGTATTCCAAAGACATGAGTCACACTTAAGCACAGGCCTCATATGGATAATGAGTATGAATTTCATGAATTCAACTGTACAATACACATAACAGAAGAAGGCTGCAGCATAAGCTAGCAGTCTTTCAGGAACAGAGGTGATGTGGCGATGGAAGTACACAGAAGGATCAATTGCAATTACTAAGTTTTGCCGAGAATCAGCAATAAGAATGATCCCCCATTTAGGTAGCTATCAGATGGCAATCAATGATACAAAATATAAAGACAACATACCTGCCAGTGTTCATATTTAGTCCCCAGAATGTATGTGAAATGTATGTGAAGCCTTGATGAAATACTGTGGGCAGAGAAGGCATCATCCAGTTTCCCATGTAGGGTAGAAGCGCAAATCTTGAACAACTTTAACCAAATATCTATACAAATGATGGTGCCAAAGATGCTGACCAAGCTACCTAAATCAGGAAATTTTCAAAGGCTGGCCAAATGAAATGCCACATATGCCTAACTTTCAGGATTAATCTGCTTGTGGTATGCACATCTAATGATAAACAGGTGTAAGGTGGCCTTATTAAAAGCACATAGCAAAAAAACATGTGTTAGCTCCAACCAAATTCCCAGACACTGAAAAACAGTTAAAATCACAATCCCTCACATCAATATTGCTTGTCCCGTTTTGTGTTTTTTTCTTTCCTCCGCTTCCACCGCCGCCGCATTTCCCGACACATATGAATATGCTGTTTTCAAGTCTGAAATTTGTGCGTCGTTCTCGCCGAATTAATCGAAAGCTCATCGCCATTTACCCTAGCTATTTTCGCTCGCAAACTTTTTTTGATGACGTCATGTACCCCGAGGGTCCCGGTATTTAAAGGGACATTGTCGCAAAAATTTTTATTGTGGTTTCTTAATATTTGAAAAATCCTGATTCCGGTACCGCCAATCATTTCTTTATCTTCAGCTTAATTTTTGGAGGCCACTCAACAATTATTCAAATTCGTTAACAATATCAATAATAGGCTGTAACCTGCTCTTCACCTCTATTGGCCTCGGTCATCGAAAGTGTTGGCACCTCGCGGATTTTTTGGGAAACGCCAGGAGAGGGACTGCCGTCTGGCGTGGCTGCTTCATATCCGGCGCATCTGTAAACAAACCTTGGTTTCTATACGGTTCCTATAGTAACGGATTTTCAGTCGTGGTAAACTCGTGAAAGAGCGTGGTTATACGTGACGTTGGGTGGACGTGAATATTGAAGACTGGCGTTATTTTCTTGTTTGTTATAATCTTGGAAAGTTCAAAGAAAATGGAGAAGAGACGGATAACCATTAGATCCAATCAGAACTGCTGCGTTCCTCAGTGTGTATCCTTCCGAAGAAACTGTCGAAGTCTCAGCTTTCACAAGTTTCCTCAGAATAAGGTGCTGTCCAAGCAGTGGAAGTTGAAACTGAGAATTCGGAAGAAGATAGGCTCAAATGCTGCTGTCTGTTGCAGAACTTTTCAGCCATCTGACTTCCATTCACATCCACCTGGTAAGCGGCTGTGAGGCCAGTGTACAAAGTATGGCATTTTCGACGAGATCTCGTCGGTGCGAGTGCCCTTGGAGACAGGACCGAGTGGTGTGAATTTTATCAACCTGGTGCGAATTTGCGAGGTTAGTGACACTTAAAATAAACAAATAATGGCTGAATGGCTATTAAGACACAGGAGGGGCCCTATAAAAAGCCCTTAATTAACTGAATAATGATTGAGGTAGCATTTGCATTGCAGGGGTAGGAATGGGTGCATTTTTTCCCTGGTATGTGGCATATTGGTGCAAATTTTTGGAGGATGGTGGTGCGAGAATTTTAGATGGCTGGTGCGACTCGTCTCGCCTGCTGCCATACTTTGCAGACTGGCTGTGGGGCAATCTCCAGTTCCGCTTATGCCTCCTTCCACTCCCTTGAGCCTGCTTCTAGCAGGAGTAGGCCTTTATCCTTGGGCCGTCATCAAAGGCGGATCCAAGATTGCCGATCGGGGGCACCTTCCCGGGGGGCGAGGCGCCATTCTTGACCGAGAAACCCTATCGAATGGGAGCAAAACCCTATCGGTGGGAGCCGACTTTCGCATCCTGGGGTGGGGGGGGGTGGGAAGCGAAATTTCAGGGGGCGTGGCCATTTCAGGGGGCGCCGAGGGTCAATGGCGGGGGGCGCATACTCCCTTTGCCCCTGGATCTGCCTATGGGGCACATGCCCACTTTGCTGTCCCCTTGGATCCGCCTATGGCTGCATTCCTTTTTAGCCCGGGAAACTGACATATTGAAATAATTCGGTAGATATACTCATTTATTCGTTTCAAGCTGTTTGAAATTCCAGTTTGAATGTACGATGAAAAATGCGTTTCCAAACATAAGCGTCGACACCGGCAAAAAAGTGGGGGTGCAGCAAACTTTAACCTGATCTTGACTACAAGCTTTGCTCCTTGGGACCAAAAACTCCTCGAATTTGGGCTCCTCACTGCCTTCCGCAGCGGCTGGTTATAAGCCACTGCCACATACCAGGCATAAAACGCGTATAATTCACCGTTTACCATGCTATTCCCGGACCCACTAACGTTGTTTACCTTTCGGAGTCCCTCTTTCGCGGCCATCTTGGATGGCACACTAGCGCCTCTGGTGAGCGTGACCGGGGTCAATTCTATCAATCAAAGTTTTAAGTTCTAGAAATGTTTTTTTTTTGCCGTAGAAAATATTTTTATGCTGTATTGATATTCAAATTATTTTCATTAAGCCTTAACAATACACAAATTACATTAGTTTGTCCAAAACATTCGGCTTGAGAGAACTAGTCAGGAAAGTTTTAAACTCGGTCAGGTGTCGCACAGCGGGGATGGTATAGTGGCCTCCATTCCCGACTCTCACACGGGTAATACGGGTTCGAATCTAGGTAGCGGAAGTTTTTACTGTAAAAATATTTGATTTTCTTCTTGATTGTTCATGCCTACTAATGGATGAAGCATAGTCAGATCCATGATTGCCGATCGGGGGGGTAACTTCCGGAGAGGGCACCATCCGGACCAGGGGGGCGCCACTTTTGACCGGTAAAACCTATCAGATGGACGCTAGATCCTATCAGTGTGCGCCGATTTTCGCATCCTGGGGGAAGGGGATGGGACGCAACATTTTAGGATTCACCGAGAGTCGATCAGAGAGGGGGGACCCTTTGCCCTCCTGGATCCTCCTATGGGATGAAGTAGCTATTCTAAGGACAATTTCTTCTGGTTATCCATCCGTCCGGGTAGTTGAGGGAAGGGGAATATTAGCCTCAAATATTTTTCTAATCTGACCGGCGCACCAAACTGGGACAGGCTTGTCTCCAGCTCCCTTTAATGGTTCTCAGTCCGTCGGATTTACCTCTGTTGGAGACCATTTCCCCTGTTTTCTGACCACCGGGACACGCTGTTTGCCATTCGAAAATGTCTCTTGTGTCCTTTGCTGAAGGCCATTCTTGAAGCCTGACCGGTTTTGGTGCAAACCAGGAACCAGAAATTGACCCAATAAAAAAGCAAGGGTGGCTCTTTGAGATTACATGTGTTAATCCCAAGATTAATGTGTCTCGAGATTAATTAATCGTTTTAACACGCGCATTGCCGGGAGGAGGGTACCCACCCCCCCCCCGTCTGGTTTTTCGGATAGAATATAAAAACGGCGGCGCGTAGCGCCGCCGTACTTGGCATACCTTTTCTCATCATTTTTACAACTTTTGTCAAAATTTTAAGGTTAGGTCATCTCAGGTCAGGTCACCAGTACAGGTCAAGTGATGTGACCTCAAAAAAAGTTTAAGATAACATAAGTCGGAACAAAGTGAACTCAACCGATTGAAGTGACCTGACAAAATGGTTAAAATATTGCGATGGAGAAGCGTATGCGCATCCAACGCCTTTTAACATTTTTCACTACCTACCGTGGTTCTCGAGATTTTAGGGGAGGGTACCCGCTCCCCCCGTCAAAGCGGAGGTGGCTCAGAGCCCCGTCAATGCGCGTGTTAATCTGGTAAAACAACGATATAAAACATTAATCCGTACGAGATAAAACGTGTTCGAGATTAAATGTGGCGGTGTCCCAGGACGGACCACCCTGAAAGACCGTCTGGGCCTTTCACGGCAGGAGGGTGTGGAGGTGGGGCGCTTGTGCATTGGCCACTCCCTTCTCCTGTGCAGCTACCGAAAGAGGATCGGCCTGGACCCGGAAGCCACGTGCCGGGAATGCGACGACGGAGAGGACGAGGCCCTCCACCACCTTCTGAGCCAGAGCCCTGCGGGCACTGACCTGCGCTGGGACATATTTGGACAAGACAACCCGCCCATCCGGGAGGCGCTGCCGGACCCGCGACGGCTGGCGATGTTCCTGCGGCGGTTGGGGCGCCTGCAAGGGCGCCCCCCCCGTATGGCCGGAAAACTCAATCAATCAATTAGATTAAATGTGTCCGTGGACATCTAAATCTTTGATATAATTTTAATCCTTTGGTCCCCGGAGAATATAAAAACACGTAGTCTAGAGAACCGGAGAATAGCTGAATGTGATAAGGAAGAATAACTCTTGATATGCGTCATCCCTGGGGAACCAAAGAGCAGCCACCACGATCCTTGGATGAACTAACAAAAATATGTGCAGCCACAAGTGCGGAACGCACCACAAATCAAAACCTGATCACTTGTTGTTTCAGGAGGAACATTTGTTGTGTGTTGCAGGTTGGAGATGGACTGGTCAGTCTGGCCACCTCACTTCTCTGTCCGTGGTGGCAGCTCTTTCCAATTTTTTTGTATATAGATATACAAGATTTAAGAATACATTGTTTTTGACATCAAGTTGAGTTAGTTTCTGATCCGGGCGCATCAAGAAAATATACCTCACAATTCTTGCCTGGAACAGTTCGTATTGAATAAAAAGGATTCTACAATTAATCTAAACATTGGTAGTAACGGAGTCTAAACCTAAGAAGACGCATTGCGGCTTTAAGACAAGCAAGCTGCTGGCCTCATGAATGACATTTGTTTATGAAAATGATAAGCTTTTATTTTTAATACTTCGGAGTTCAGAAACGGTACTTTCTCATAATAGAACAAACAATCGCAGAAGCACTTCATATAACATCATATTATTATATAAAATGTATATTAACCGTTATTTTATTAGATTGTTTGTTAGATTATCTACGTTGATAAGATGTTTCATGACCAGCCTCCTCGAATCATGGTTGCAAAATGGGGCTGACACACTGATAAATATTCAGGTACATCCCTTCACCACAATTCTCATAATATAACAGGTGAACACATAAATGTTTAATCAGAGTGCTAGGATAACCTCGAATCGAGCTCCAATATTCGAATATTCCAGTGCTGAACTACATTATTCCAGCATTCGAGTTCCATATCAGATCTAAATTTCAAGCCTTGGTCACACTATGACCACAAGTTTTCGCTTATTGTATTATAAGGATTCTGACGAGGGGCTGTGCCCGAATGTGTGATCACAGTGTGATCACAGGCTTCATTATGCATCAAGAATTCGAGAGGCAAAGCCATGAAACATCTTACCAATTTATAATCATGCTCCTCGGCTACGCAATGCAAAATTCATCTACTTTTAAAAACCAACAGATATCAGTTGATCGATGAGGCTCACAAAACTCAGACTCAGACTCAGACTCACAAAAACATGAGAAAATATAACCTACCAGGAAATTAAAAGCGAGTGATGACCCTCGGCAGGTGAGAAACGCGTGCAACAATCAGGTCTGCAAGTCCCCAAAGAGCAATCTTCCGAGTGCAACGTGAACTAGAGGATATAACTCAGTACGTCAGTGACGAATCCAGGCCAATGTTTTTTGTGGGGGAGGACAGGGTCCAAAATCGTGAATAAACATTTTTAAAGATCGGCGAAAATCGTAGAGTTTGGGAGGAAAGTACATTTTTCCCTGAACCCACCAGTGGGTATGCAGCTTCTAGCTTCCAGTCCTTGTAGTGCACTCTAAGAAGGGTGGGGGCGAACCAAATACTGAGTGTACATCAAAAGCATAACAGATTTTGCATCTGTCCACAATAAGTGCTACACAATTTGATAAAATGTACACCGCAATAGTCTGAGCCCAAAGGTGTCACTTATTATTTTCGCCGACTTTCACACGTACGACCACCAACAAAATCTGACAACCTGATTTTTTACTATAAAGACCTTTTGCATTACTAGTTTTCTTTACCTTGAAGCTAAAAAGTACTTTTAATGGCATGTTTTACTGAGATCCTCAGAGGATGGGCCTTGATATACGGCGATAAATACCACTTACGCACACACATGAACGTATACTGCGGGCACACATGCAGACGACCGAGGTGCACTCAGGCAGGTTCGTGTTCAATGCAGAAAACTGCTAGCTGTGGTACTCTGCCAACTCTAGGATTCCATTGCTCGTCCTCTGAAGCTTGTCTTCCACAGCAGGCGTACTTGGCGATAGTCACTGTCGAGGGGCAGCACCTGATTATTTCTGTTTTGCATTCAGCTTTCTGGGGTAGGCTCTTCTTAAATTAGAAGACATATTCACAGCAGGAACAGATGGGACCAAATAAAGGGTACAAATAAGATATCACAAGCCTACAATGAAAGCAAACAAGATATCACTGCATCTTGTTTTAAACATATACCAAAAAACATAAAAAATATTTACATATTCAAGACCAAAGACGACCCCAAAGACAATCTATAGTCTAGATCATGGGTTTGTGGAGGGGTCGGGTGGAACCATGCAAAATCATGATTTTTTATCAATTATAATACATTTTTCCAAACTGGTCCACAATAGAAAACAAATATTTCAAATTTCAGGTCTATGGGAGAACCGGTCTGATTGGGTTCATCCCATTCATAGTAACAAACAAAATGATCATACACAAGCTGGTCCACTGATTGGGATGACAGTTTGATGATACACAGCAGCTACAAAAGACAGGTTTTCTAGTAGACAAATTTTCTCTTTGAAGTGAGCAGCCAAATCTTTCCTATCCAGGAAAACACAAAAATTGCATCACCCAAGACTGCCCTCCTGTCATTCCTATATGGCTATCCATACTCTTTGTTCACAATTATATTGTTGTATTGGGTACACTCCTAGTGTTTTGAATCATAATACATCTTATCCTAGTTTTCCTTCTGTTTATTTTTAATATTAATTATAAAAAGCATGCAGATGGGTATTTTCAGAGGGCAGATGGATGAATTCATGCCAGAACCACTTTCATGTCTGGAAACAAACAGTAGCACTTGAAATATGAGTAACTTGATCCGAGAAGTGGATAAGAGTACATCAACTATTATGTACTGCATGGTACCAAAATAAATGGAAAAATCTGTTGCAATCTGTGAAATTACCAAAAACATTTTCATACTTCAAAGAAGGTAAACTAAGCAGCAAATACACTAGCATGCACACATTGTGCAGAGCTAGTATTTGTAACAGGTAGAAATTTGTAATTCAAATTACAGGCTTGATATAGACTTTTACTAGAGTGCACAGATATTGTAAATAGAAAGTTAGACCAAAAAGAGAGGGAATATGGGACATTCAAAAATAATATGCTTAAACAATCATTGGAAAATTGCCATCACCAATCATTTTCACCCATTTTGGTACACAAGTTGACCTGTGCAACAATAAAAGAAGGATTTTTGGCATTGACACTACTCATAAGCCTTGTTCCATCTGTCAGCACAGTCTTGTCCGCAGGCCCTCGAACCTCTCTAGAAAAGAAATATCAGTGCCACAACTGCCTCTAGTATGTGCTACTGCTTATCAAACAAAAATGAACCAAAATACTCATCTACCCATCACAAAATAGTATGCTACCACTGTTGCGCTGTTACTGTTTTTCCAGCAGCACCACAGCAGGTTGACAGCCTGTAAATCTAAGATTGGTTCTAAGATTTGCTCTCAGGGAGAGGCTATAGTCATGTGACATAGACTCAATGCTGCTCGCTGATTGGTGTTGACAGACGGAATGAGACCACAGCTATAATAGTGTGCCAAAATGAATAGTTATCAATTAAGCATACAATTTGCTTTCTGGAAACTTCGTGAACCTAATTAATGCAGAACAGAAACATTAAATGCATTGCCCATATTTGATAGGATTAGTGCCTGACTACCTAACTCACTACACTCACTACACAAAACCTCAATAAGCATTCGTGGCCAGAAACAATGGATGGCAAAAAATAAAATTGTTTCATTAACTTTTCACTCATACATTTTTACCTCGAAGAAAATCTTAATTGACCACATCAAAGGCTCTAAATATTTTACGTACAGGTAACCGACGATATTGATATGTTGATCACGAGACCGGAGCGGCGACTATCTCCTCGTCTGTAAAACCACCAAAAACTTTCGTTATGCCTCAAAAGAGACTCTTCTGGATCGCGCTACCCGTATCTTTTTATTGTATCATTGTCGCTGCAATGCAATCATGCAATAACGAACAATTATTAATTATAATCTTTAGGGTGATCGGGCCTGGCCGAAGCGCTAATAAGTCTTATAGAATTTGTATTCATATCTCCGTGTTTGCCGCGGCCTTTGAAATGGTAGATATCGATAACTCAGCGAAAGCCGTAATGACATCACATTGATGTAAGATAAGCCCACGTGACCAGATCCTATAAGGACTGGGCTTCTGATTGGTTGATTGTATTTCTTTAAAGTCCTATATTTCTCTTTCAAAAGCGTTTTGGAAATCTATTTTTATAGAATAATTTTTTATGTTATAGGTTTTAGCTACTGAACTGCTTTAAAAGAAATGTTTGACATTCTTTCATATATAGATTGATAGCTATAGCCGGGACTACGTCACTTTATCGTTACCATAAGGACTCGGTAAAGTCGTCTATAAATGTTGACTTTGAGGCCGATTTTGAGGCATTTTGAGCCTGAATTTGCAAAAATGAGAATATGACTTCTGAAACAACTTTTTGTAACCTTTTAATCTAGCCATTAAAAATTTTTGCGACAATGTCCCTTTAAGGGCGCTGAATCCAAGGGGCTAAATCAAGACGTGCGTTTATAATAGACGGTCCGTGCAATCTAGGTGGGTTTTGGAGTCTACTTGCAATGATGTTTCCTTGTTTTGCTTTATCGCGAAAAGTCTCAGAAGGAAAAAAACTTGAATACAAGTGGTGCATGTTTAAACCCTTTCCAACCACAATCCCGCTAAAATTTCATCGTAAACATTGTTCTATAGTCACACATTCCCAAGGGCGTGGATTTCCTAAATGATTTTTTGGGGTGCCTAATTATGAGACCATCCATAACAAGTATACTGTTTTTGATACCACCATGTTCTTGCCTTATTGTTATAGCAGTGTGAAAAGTATGGCATTTTCGACAAGATCTCGTCGGTGCGAGTGCCCTTGGAGACAGGACCGACTGGTGCAAATTTTATCAACCTGGTGCGAACTTGCGAGGCTAGGGACACTTAACAAAAAATGGCTGAATGGCTATTAAGACACAGGAGGGGGCCTTATAAAAATTCCTTAACTGACTAATGATTGAGGTAGCATTGCATTGGGTAATTCTGAAGGGGCTTCCTTCAGTTATACCTTGCATTGTAGGGGTAGGAATGGGTGCATTTTTTCCCTGGTATGTGCCAGATTGGTGCGAATTTTTGGAGGCTGGTGCGAGAATTTTAGATGGCTGGTGCGACTCATCTGGCATGCTGCCATACTTTGCAGACTGGGCCTTATAGCTGGACATATAACTGGGTGACCAAGTAGGCCTGTTATTTATAAATTTTAAAGTCCCTGAAATGAGAAATAGGAAAATTTTAAGGATGCTCTTAGTAGGCACAGAAAATAATTTGAGCTTTTATTTGGGGTGCCACAGCAGTGACAGGTCCAAGGGATCCCTGAACTCGAGTTCAGGACCCCTTAAGTTTGAAAGGATTAAGGGCGGCCTGAGGAAAATGGTATCCCAAAACTGATTAAACCAGGTCTGTGAGGCAGAAAATACCTTGCTACTGCCCCACCACTAGAATACAAATGATGGGGCTACAGATGGAGCTTTGAAGTTTAGAAGTTGTGAAAAATGTAATTAAAGGTGCTGAAAACAGGTTTTGTTGTGCTAGGCTGGCTCACATCATGTTCTGTATAGCCATATGTCTTGGTCTGTATATATTATTATCTCAAGTGGCAATATAAATCAAATATTAAAAAACTTTTTTATTGTTTCACTAGGTATCTATTAATGATTTTGTATATGACTAGTGTTTTATTTACACAGATGCACCAAGACATGTGAATGATCATAATAAACATATTGAGCTTCAATATTTGAAGCAGGGTAAAAAGTATGATTTCCTGTTTCTGCTTCAAAGATAAATGTCCTCTAAAATTTGAAGAACAGAAATAAGCCAGGTAGAAAGAACAAAAGTTTGTTTCATGGCCTAAAATATTGTTCTGGAAAATGGTCTCATGCATTCCCATGATTGATAATCGGTGTTCCCATCTATGGGTCAAGCATTCCCATTTATGGCACTGTTACCATTTTCAAGTCACACCAACCACAGTTTTCTCCCACTGATTGATGATGATAGCCACCCTTTTGGGTGAAGTGTGCCCTTTTAGTTGACAGCATGCAATCTCAGAGGGCTGCTCCTTACTAAAATCTTAGATCCATCTCTGTGTATTGGTACCCCATAAGGGATATAAATGTGCATTCCTGTACAGCACAAAGACGTGATAAACCATTTCCAATTTGCCAGAAGACTCCACTGCAAGGACTATGGTCCAATCCAAGTCTGCCAAACATAGAATAAGCTGTGTCTTTTGCACAGATGGATGCACACTGGGTGATCAGGGTGTGTGTGTATGTTTTTTAACTGACTGATTATATGCATCCAAGTTTCTGATAATATCTTGTATTTTTGTCACAAGGAAGTTGAATCGTTTTGTTTTCTCTAGTATGGATGAAATGTGGAAGCACTGCCACAGAGGTACAGCAGAAATATCACAGAGAGATTGTGTCCACCACAAAAGAACAGGTTGCTGAAATGCAAACTGTTATTCTCAGTACCGAATCCTGGTCCAGATGGGTCATCAGCAACTATTCTGGAAATTTTTTTCAGTCCTGATTATTAATGCTAAAATGCATCAATTAAGAGCTTTGGAAATAGTTATCATGGGAATGATGTCATGCAAAGAAAACAAGGTTATTCCCAAGAGAAAGCATTGCTATTGCTTTGAGTAGAACCATGTTCAACAATGGAGCGAAAATTGGGCCTCATCTTAGCAATGGCTGATATTTTCCACTGCACTTCTGAGGAAATGTTGCCAATGAATAATGTTTGAATTATTTATTTGAAATGTTACAGGAATTTATCTGATTTGTGGCGCCTCAAGGTGAAGAATCACAAGTATTTCACGACGCATGTATGTGCATGAAAACATTTTTCTCTAGTTAAATGAAACATCGGAACTGTTTCTGAGGCTCTTTTTTAAGGTGCTGCAAACGCTTTTATTTGTCTCTAAGATAAGGCCTAACAATTTTTCACATGGATGGACACAAAATAAAACCATTATTGATGAGAGAACAACAATGGTGCATCAATCATGGTTGTATCTTGCTTGGTATAGAAGTGATGGGCGAAAATATTAATGCCCAGGGCCGCTCCCACGGAATTTTTACAGGGGAACGGACCCGGGCTGGTGCTGACCGGGGCAGGGGAATTGTGAGCATGTTTGGTACCTGACAGCATTAATGACGATGAACCGAAAATTTTGGGGAGACCTCCCCTGGTTGGCCAACAGGAGGATGCGTAGGTACCCCGTCCCACCGCTTTCGGCGCCCATTTAATTGCCCTTGTGTACAGGCAGTGTATCATCTTTGACCTCGATTGACCTCCAAACAGACTTAGCCTAAGATTAGTGGGCACTATCGATACGTATTCATGACTGCGTAGTGCGTATAAATGACTGATAACTATCCAACATTGGCTTTTAGGTCGGACATATCACGCCCAATGCGAGAGCTCTTCCTATTATAACATGAAGCTACGTGATAACATCCCCAATATTCAGTGTCCTGTTGCGCCCTAGCCTTTGAACCGATATGAAAATGGATGTTGCCTTAGTGAAAGAGCTGGTCCGGCTCTGTCGAATAGCGTTGAGAAAGTGGTTCCGGCTATTTTGCGTACGGAGATAAGCAAGGTTTTATAGAGCACTGCATTTGATACATTTTGACGTATATGAATTATTCCCCTCTGGTGACCACAGTATTGACCTTCCGCAAAAATTCCGGGAGTAACGCCGATTGCATTTCCGACGACCTTTCGATCGCTTTTTCCGCTTCTATCTTTCTTTGTTTCCGAGATCGAGGGTGTCATTTTTAACCCCCTCCCACCAGGGGGGGGTGTTCATAGGTGATTCATGCTGGTCACCGGGGCTAGGGTTAAGGGCCAGCATGTATAATTTTGTTGCTTTCAGATCATAACTTTGACTTTAATACTGAATTATAATCTCATGAAATCACTTAGGTAATGACTTGATTCTGGCTTAGGTCATCGATATCGACAAACCCGATCTATATTTTATAGGTTTTTATATCTATATTTTATCGGAACCTTCCCCTCGCACTCGCCAGTGCTTCCCTATAGCCATATTTATACCACTTTTAAGACCGATTTTGTAATACATGTAGTATTAGGTTCGGCGACCATCTAAGAAGCTTGGATTTTAGTCGGCGACCACAAGCTCACTTTTTAGACCCCTGTGGTCCGTATGCCCGGTACCAACAACCGGGTCAGCGAAATCCCGTATAAGTTTAACAGGCATCCCGTATATAATCCCGTATAAGAGTAGATGCAATTGTCGATTTCCCATTTTTAGGCCTAAAAATTGGATTGTATGCAACAGTGTTCCGCTATTAATCTTCCAGGTGAGGTCGCGTTCCTAGTTAGATGTTGTTTATTATTATCAATAGTGAATAGTAGTGTGCTGTTGTTACATCAACATTCTTGCGAATTAGACATAAGTGGTGGAACTGAGGTAGTAAGTGAAGTCACGAGTCGCGTCAAACATTGATAACGTCAAGTCGCGTCAAATATTGAGAATGGTGAATTCTATAAAAAACTTTTTGGTAATTGGTAGTATGCTGATTGTTCAGCCTAAATCTCCATGCTGACCAAGCATTGGTGCGAAGGTCGAAGAGGACACTAATGAAACATCAACAAGCAACGTCAAATACATATTTCGAACGGCGGGAGCCTTTGAACAGCACGCTTTTAGATCGAGTTAGTGCTAACGAACCTTTACATTTTTATTGTTTATCATTTCCAGGGTTCAAAATGATGTGCGATGGCTAAAACAAAGATAATGTTATATCTCCTTTTATATGGTGGCCATTTACATTGTTTTGCAAATTTGGGCAGCCTCGAAGATTTTCGGAAATCCACACCCCTGCACTATGGGCCCGCGGGCTCCAAAATGCGGTCATTAACCGGAAAATGATTTTGTCGAATGGGGCCAACGAACAATGTAATCTGGTATAGAATTGTCCCCTGAATTCGAATCTGGCTTTTATTGCTTCGCACATATCACCGGTTGGTCTGTATTGCTTACTAAAGTGAGAGGTTGTGATGGGTCACGTTCAACCGGAGATTTCATATATGTGAAGCTCGGTTTTGCATCCTTTTGAGACAACAATTTTGATAATAAACTTTTAATATAAACCACTTTTTCGAAACTTTGAAACCTTCTGCTTCTCATGGTGATGTTGTTTAATGTCAAAACCCTACAATTTTTTAATAGGCAATGAACTATAACAATTTATACGGAAAAATTAACTTGAACAAACATTTCAGAGGAAGATTTTTCGATGGGATCCGCTTGGATCCCCGCCGAAAGTTATTGGAGCTTAATCACATTTTTTTTACCATTCACAACAAAGGCTTGGTGCGCATACTCGCGCGAAACATTTCTAGACCGATTTAAGTGGGACCTCTCACTTCCCGGCGGCGTCCGCGGGCAGCAGCGGCGAGCGTCGGGCGCAGGCTTGAGGGCGGTACGAAGGGGAGATAAGGCACACACACAAACCTATTTTATGACTATATGAACCGAACAGTTCCGGTGTCACCATTGACGTAATTTGAGAAGGCAATAACTTTGAAACGTAGGAGGAAGCTATGGACATTGAGGGCTTTTCGTTCTTCAGTCAGTGATTTGCACTGGGTGGAGTCAGCTGAGTGAACCGTTCGGAGGAGCGGGACGTAGCTCTCAGTGTCCATTGTTTATTTATGGTGGATGGGAAAGTCATCAGTGCTGTCACAGACTCCAGCTCCACTCAACGCTGCGTATTGTGCGGAGCCACTCCCAAAGGTATGAGCGATCTCGCGGAAGTGCAGCAACGACCAGTGCAGGACCAGTTTTTGAAGCCGGGACTGAGCACCATGCATGCATGGATACGCTTATTTGAGTGTGTTGAGCACATCTGCTACCGTTTGAAAACTCGCAAGTGGGAGGCATGGACCGGAACGGAAAAGGACAGTCTGTCCCGCCGAAAGCAAAAGATGCAGGCACTCATCTGGGAAAAGCTACACCTGCGAGTGGACCAGCCAAGAGAGGGGGGATCAGGTTCCACTCACGACGGCAACACGGCTCAACGTGCATTCGCGAGTCAGCCAGTGTTTGCCGACGTAACTGGTGTTGATCCAGTCCTTATTCATAGTCTGCATGTTACATTGCAGGCCATGACCTGCACCTCTGAAATCAACCCCAGTCGTTTCGAAGCTTAGGGGAGACTGGGGTCAATTGTAACAAATTTCACCTTTCTGGTTCTGGAGAAATAGTGCGTTAAGTTAGAGCACTTATAATTATATTTTCATAAACTTTGAAGATTTTGCAATGTTACAGACGAAGAAAGATTTCAAAATGAAAAAAAATTAGGTGCCAAAATTTCACTTCTGAAAATTGACTTCAGCTGTTAAAATTGACCCCACGTGAGGGGCAATTGTAAGAGCTCCGGGGGTCAATTGTACCATGTTAAAGCCGTATGAATTTCGACAATTTATTTGTACCATAGAAAAGCATTCCAATGCGAACACTTTTGCATCTGTGGCCTTCACTTCAGCTTCATGGACCGTCTCCAGTCGAGTCCCGCGTTCGGTGGTGCATGGTCGAAAACGACATAGGCGGATCCAGGATTGCTGGTCGGGGGCACCTTCCGGGGGGGGCGTTATCCGGTCTGTGGGGGGCCACTTTTGACAGGCAAAACCTATCAGATGGGCGCAAAATTCTATCGGTGGGCGCTGATTTTCGCATCCTGGGGGGGATGGGGGTGAGAAGCGACCTTTCAGGAGGGCGCCATTGACCTTTCAGGGGTCGCCGTGACCATTTCAGGAGGCGCCGAGGTTCGATCGGGGGGGGTGGCAGGTGCCCCCTTGCCCCCTGGATCCGCCTATGGAAAACGAGGCATTCTCTGAAAGTGCGAGACATTTGCTTGAAAACAGCCGATGCAGTTTTTTGAGAGAGATGCACACAAAAACGAATATCGGTGATTAATATACCGCGTTCAAAATGTTAGCAAAAATTTACTTATCAGTCTGGTCAGTGAATCTTGAACTTGTTGCTGAAAAGGAATGGCCCTTTCCAGAACCAAAAACGTATTATTTTGGACACATTTGCCTTTTGGACTGACTACCTACAATACTAATACCTACAATACTACCTATATTTATAATTTGACTGAAAACTCGTTAATTTTTCAAACTGGGCACATATGGCCTTAGCAGCTGAAGTGCGCTTAAACCCCAATTATTATCATTAATTTTTCACTATAAGAATATGGAATATATTAAATAGGGCAGCCCACATTGCCACTTTTCCGAAACATATACCAACCTACGAACAAACATGTCATTGGAAAGACCCAGGGGGCAGCGGGCCCGCACTCCACCCTCCCCCTCCCCACTTGAGGATCCAGGGGGAGGGGCAAACAGGGCAATTCCCTCAAATCTCCCGATTTTTTCGATTTCCTTCAAAATCCATGTTTTCCCGATTTTAGGGCGCTTTGCCCCCCCCCGTCCCCAACGGTCGGCCTGGATCCAGGCCTGCCCCCCCCCGACGTGTTGAGTGCCTCCTCCCAAAAACAGTTAACACTAGGTTTGCAAAGCAAAAAGTTCATCGTTACCTCACCACCGCCCCCCCCCAGGAAATGAAGATTGGTCCCTTTGGGCTAACAAGTGCGCCCTCTTCATCGGCCTGACGTCCCCTTGTCAGCCCCACCCCCTAACGAACATCCTGGGTGCGCGCCTGATCATAAAATCACTAATCTAGCTTCTGCATTTGTGTAGTAGAAGCAAGTTTAATACGTCGTAAGGCCATAGGGGTCAATTGTAACATTGTTACAATTGACCCCAAGAGAAATGTTGCAATTGTCCCCATCCCAACGCACAATTTTTTAAACCAAATTGCCGCTAAACGAGCTGGCCTAGGCGATAGACTCTGTGCTCATTTCGTAGCTAATTAAACACTCTTTATGCACTGAAAATGTTTCCGTTGTACCTTATCATACCCGTCAATAAACTAATCATCTTCAAATATTTCAAAATTTACAAAACACCCTCAAAAACACAATTGTGAACAGCGTCTGACTTACCCGCCGCACCGAGTTGAAACTTCACAAACAAAGGCAGCAGCTGAAACGCATTTCAGGTTGTGCTACAAGTACCATCCATTGATTAGTTTAAGCAGCATGGCCAGTGTTACAATTGCCCCGTGTTACATTTGACCCCAGTCTCCCCTACTGCAGTGAGACTGCAGACCTGAACGTCAGCCTATATCCTTGGTACCTCACGCATGTCTCACTGCATAAGATCCTGCTGCACAGTGTATTTGTAGTGGACTACTTGTCTCTACCATTGGGAATGATGAGCGAATGAGCTCAAGTAGCACGGAACAATGATGTTCGCGCACTTCCGTCTCCGGCACGCAAGCAAAGAATCTCGCCTCCACACGATTTCTGATCAGTTCGGCTTTTTGCTCGTTACGAGTAATCCGAAAATTAGCTCTGTAAACTTGAAAATCCCTACGAGAGAGCAGTCCTGGATCGAAAGGCTGTGCCAGCAGAGGTACAATATTTGCTTCGTGAGACTTCTGAGGACATATGCGGACCAAGAGCAATGCTAACCGGCTCCAGTAATGATTCCGAGTAAATAGAGCCAAGAGTGGGTACAGTGCAGTGGAGTAGGATGAAATTACTTAGTCAATGAGCACTCCCAGCTTTCCAGAGATAGTTAACTCTTCGCGTCAGGCTAGTCCTACCATTTCTAAGAACGGTTGTCGTCTCTCTGAACTGTCTGTCCGGTCTGTTTCGGGATGAGCTCCATATGCCCAAAAATCCAAAGTTATATATTTTCTAATTTTCTACATCTGGACTCATCATTGATCAATAAAGGAGGAACGGGGTGGAGACACAGATTAAAGGTAAAAATTGATATATGTACAAAAAAACACCTGACGGTGCCATCATGTATCTGAGTGCATATAACGTTATCAGTGTATGCTTCTATGGCATATTTAGCTTAATGTGTTAATACGCGTCCCGCTGGAGTCCCTGGTATGACGCGCCTCGCTGGGGGCGTTTTTCGCCCCCCCTCCGTACCTCCGTATCTCATTTTCACAGGAAAGCTAAAGAAAAATTACGGACGGCGTTCGAAAGCTCTTGACGAGGCGAAGAGAAATTAAAGTTAGCATTGTTATGTCAGGTCAATATTGAGGTCAGCATTGGTCAAAGAAGATTCCATAGGCTTACAACAGGACAATGTACGTTTCCACCTTTAGATATTAACACAGCAAAGCTAGAGCAAATATTTATGCATCATTGGATTCCTCTCATCGTGGGAACCGAATAATGCATAATATGACCTTGATAGGTCAAATTGTGACAATTACCTGACCTTGAGCTAGGTCAGGGTCACTGGGTGACCTAGTATGGTCATGTTGCATATCAATCGACTCCCTGTGACAATATAAGCACAATGCAAGCAAAATAAGAGCTTTATCTCAATTCAGTGAGAGGTTATTGGCAAAACAATCACTGTATGCTCCCGTGACCTGACATGACCTTTGAGAGGTCAGATGGTCAAAAACTGAACTTTATCGTCAAGATCGTGGTAAGAATACACGGTGTGAGCATTTTTAGCTTTATCTATTCGGTATTTAGTGAAAACGAGCCCTTTTAATTTGTTCACCATAGACTTATAATTGAGTGACCAAAAATTGGCCCCATCTTAGGTCAACAATATGAAAATTCCGAGATAGGAGATTTGTAGACCCTAATGACCTAATTGTGAAAGTTTCAAACTGATCGGTTGGCAGACGTTCCTTAGGCACCGCTTCAAACTCGTGATTTTAGGTTTTGCGGTCGGGTCACTTGACCTCGGATAGCTCCTTGACCTGACTTGACCCGACCAAAACAATATGGTCAGATGCGTAAAATTCATTAGGGATAAGGTACAGTAAGTTTCGTTGCTCTGCATCTCTTCGTTTTTTCGTCATCTGGGGCAAATCAGGAGGGATATTTCGCCCCCCCCGAGCGGGGTGCGTGTTAAGTTATCTGTCGAATTGACATCATTTTCGGATTTTTCGGCCATGCTTACCCCTGGGGACAACGATTTGGGTCAATATTCCTGCCAGCCGATTTATGACCGCATTTTGGAGGCTGCTGGCCCATAGTGCCCTGCCGAGGAGCACAGTTGTACGCAAAAAGCTTAATGGACCCATCTCCTCGAATCCTGGGTGCACCTTATAGTAAAAGATAATGATAGTATATTCGGACACAATCATTCCCCAGAATCTCCACGAGGGCAAATGATTAGTGAAATTCTTGGCCATGGCGTGAGCAGAGACTTCGAACTCTGAAATTCGAGGTCCGAAATTACAACTTTGAGATTCCAGATCTCGGCTCAAACTTCGCCCAGAACTCGCTGATCAATTGCCTTCCTGAAGATTCTGATGAAAGGCTGCTGATGTACGGCTGTATTCATGAGTGGTATGCCAGGATATATATATATATATATATATATATATATATATATATATATATATATATATATATATATATATATATATATATATATATATATCACTGGTCAACAAAATTCAACTTTTGTCATGGATCCAATGCAAAATAGTTCGTTTCTAGGGGTAATTTGTGGCGCTGAAGAAGAATCTGGCAGCGGAAATGCCGTATCAGATCAGAATTTGGAGATCCAGTATGTCTGTGTGTCGTCTTTGTGCACGCCTTCTTGGCATCAGTGACCTTGACAGTGCAAAACCCAAGAGGTCTGGGAAAATGATTGTTTGGGTATTTGTGGAGGCTAGGGTTTTCTACCTTAAACCCGATTTTCATAGACCTAGGTCATTATATTCAAGGTAAAATAAGGCCATATAGGTCAAATTCTTTCTGTGCAGAGTAGCCGTTGGGAAATGCCGTGATTATGCGACGAGAAGCCGGATATGGAGAGAAAGTGGCCTAAAGTAACAGAGGAAAGGTCTGAGGCAATGTCCTCTGAAACTTTTAGGCCAAAGTCGTTCAAGGTCATTGACCTTTGACGCCAAAATATTACATTTTGCCTATAACGTATCCTGCAACTAGCAGTATGGCAACCGTAGGGCGGGACATCAGGTTTGACCTTGACCTATGACCTTTGACTTGAACCTGGGACCTTGAGCTCAAGATTGAGTGACCTATCTTATGACGTCATACATAATATACGCCATATTAGGTGACTTCATCCGACCAAAGGCACTAGGGTCAATGACCCTGAAATAGTGATATGACCTTGACCTGTGACTTGACCTTCAAGGGAGGTAAATCTGACATGAAATCATCATCATATAATGTTGCGACGTCACCACTCGGTCTACAATACCGGCGAGCTTTTGTGACCGAGCGCAAGCCTTGTTCAATGTACAATGTTTATGCACTTGAATGCGAGGTAGTCTTTCGTTGCAATACATTAACATGTATAGTGATAAGCTGCATTGTCTGGGTGCAGATAAGCCGGGTTCTTGACATCTTTGATCTATATTTTCCGCAAAAGGCTAGGCTCAGACTGTGTGTGGAAAGTGTAGGGGCTATACACCAGGCATGCTCTCGGAAAAAACCAGATCCGATGGCAAAAACGGCTACTAAATTTGAAATCAGCGATATCGAAATAGGTAGAAACAAGCGCTCACGTGCCAGATCCATTTTGGCTGTTGACCAGTGTAATCAATGTTTTTGCTATATTGTGCATGCAGTATCCCACGAGATAGGCAAATTATCAGCTTTTTAAGAATTTCTTTTACGTTCACCTTCCGAACAAAACAAAACACCTAAAAATGTTATTTACTGGCGGGCAAAGAGAGCTCAGCTGACCGTTGAGGGTCCAGCTGGTCAGACTCCAGCCTGCTGGCTCCAGGGAGCCTAATGGTCATATGCTATGCTGATATGAGGGCCCTCTATAACTAGTTACAGCGAACCATGTTTCATTCAGAGGGCCACCAGGACGCTCCGAATCTGTTTAAGAGTAGTAAAATTGACTAGGAAAGACCCTTCAATTGATAGTGGGTCTACGGTCAATTGTGTGTCCAACCGGTTTCAAAGAGTCCTTCAGCTACTGAGACCTCTGATTTTGATAGTCACAGAAGGTCCTCTTGGCTATAAAGGGCTCTGCTAACCACGGCAGCCTTGTCACTTAAAAAGGGCCCAGCGTGCCGAACAGTATCCTGCTGGCTGTGGAGGGCCCTGCGGGTTGCAATTGACCCTGTTGTTCTTTTATAGAAATTTTGTTCGTTCTTGCAGATTCGGCTTTCGGGATCGAAGCTTCACATAAGTCACCAAGGGACCTGTCACGGAAACTCCAACCCCGGAATCTGAACGAGCACCTCCCGCAATGAAGGCTTAATTTGGAAGCCACAGTTTCACGTCCCATGAAGCACAGGGACGGCCGCAACGCTCAGGCCACCCTCTCACCAGTCAGTGGCCAGCCGCAGTGGTTCAAAGGACCCTCTTTTTCAGAGGTTTCCGATAGTCAAAACAGCCGTGATGGTCACAGAATGGACCCTGTCTGACAAAGCTCCACGGCGAGAGGGCCAAAGAGTATAGAAAGGACGAGCCACGCTCCCCGTGGTCTGCGCCCTTGAGGGGGCACTCCAGGCCCTCAGGGGTCCACCGCTCCAGCCGCCTCTCATTGGCTGGGGGTCACAGAGGTTCAGAGGACGCTCTTTTTCAGAGGGCTACGATAGTCAAAAGGGCCCAGCTTGCCACAGAATGGAGTGCTGGAGAGGGCTTAGGCACAGAACCCTGTCTGACATGAGGTTTTGCGGCGGGCCACAGAGAACAATGCAGACGGGCAATGCTTCCTGCGGCCCGTCTCCTCAAGGGGGCGGCCGCTCTGGGGGACCCTCTGGGTCATCAGGGAGGCCGCTGCCCGAGGCGCTTCTTCTTGGCTACGCCTTATGAGCGCCCAGGGGAACAGAGAAGACCATGCTGACGATTGATAGTCCTGCAGAGAACAGTCGGTTCTACTAGTTTAGATGCTCCTATAGTTAAAAGAGGGTCCTGATGGTCAGAGTGGGCCCTGCTAAGCTAAACAGGTCTCTGCTACCCAGCCCTTGGTCACGAGTCATCATGTTCAAACGTCATCTGGGCGCCAGAAAATCCATTTATCTATCTTAAAAATTGAAAACTTGTCTAAGTTTGGAAGTGTTTCTCCAGCACCCACAGCGTAAGTCATGTTTTGGGCACTAATTTGCAATCTCTGGTCCTTTTTGTTCTGGAAAATGTCCCTTATATCGTCGAGTTTGCATTCATTAAGCACTTCATCCGCCTTCGAAAAAGACCCTGTAGACTCAGCTCAGGCCCCAGAGCTGCTCAGGAAATCACGCAACCAATTCATGAGGTCCAGATCAGCTTAAAGGCCACCAGATTAGCCTAGGGGGCACCAGACTAGCTCAGAAGGTATCGGATGGGCTCAGGAGGAAAAATAAGGCTTAGGAGGCACTAGATCGACTCAGGGGGCATTGGTTCAGCTCAGGGGGCAACATATCTGCTCAGGGAGCACCTGATCGATCAGCTCGGGGGTCCAAATCATCTCCTAGCACCCAGACCAGAGCAGGAGCCTAGATCAACCCAGGGATACCAGGCCAAGTCAGGAGGCACTTAACCAGCTCAGGAGGCCAAGAACAGCTTAAAAGGTACCAGATTAGCTCCATCTTTTTTGTCAACTTTTGTTAAAATTTTAAGGTTAGGTCATCTCCGTTCAGGTTAGGTTTATCGGTACAGGTAAAGGGACCTGACCTCAAAAAAGTTAAAGATAGCAAAGTCGGAACAGGGTGAACTTATCAAATGGAAACTCATATCACATAATGGGCCCACCGAGTTCTCTTAAATAAGTTCCGGTATTTTTTACATCGATGACCTAAGGCCAGGCACGAGCCATGACTTCTCCATTGGAAATACATTGGAAAATGGTTTTAACGGAATAACTTGTAACGGGTGGTGATAGAGAGTTTATTTTAACTGCATTACATTCGCCTTGTCTTTGCGGTTCTAATGATATGCACTTTATCTAATTTGACCTTGACCTGGCTTCAGATCAGGTCAAATCCTTGATTTGACTTTGCAAGGTCATATTATATATCATTCGATTCGGCTTGCAGCGAGAATTCATCTAGTTCAAATTATTTTGCTCCATCTTTACTTGCTCAGATGTAATGACCGAAAACCTTCATTTACATGTTATCCCTATGACGGCATGTTTTGACCTCTAGTGACCTTAAATGTGACCTGACAAAAAAATGGTTCAAATAATTTCGATGGAGAAGTGGATGACCTACCCAACGCTTTCATCCTTTTTCGCTACTTAGCCTTGTTCTCGAGATCTTAGGGGGAGGGGGCGGGTACCCGCCCCCGCCTGTCAAAGCGAAGGTGGCTCATACTCCCGTCAATGCGCGTGTTAAGAATCAAGGTCGCTGTTGAATGTGTGAAGGAAGTTGATTTCGATTTAAACTAGATTGCTGCCAAATTATGCCCAAACTTGGTATGTTCCAGCTGACCCTTCCAAAGCTTGGTAGATTCTCATAGAACTTAACCCTTGCCCCGGTGGCGGGTACGAGCCACCTTCGCCCTGGTGGGGGGGCTAAAAAGACCCCCACGATCTCAAAAACTAAGAGAGCTAGAAAAAAGCGCAAAACGGCAATCGAAAGCTCTTCGAAAATGATATCGAAAATACTTGGGTCATTTTTCTTGTCAGGTCAATATCAAGGTCACCAGAGGTCAAAATAGGTCAAAATCGCTAATATGAGGTGTACTAAGAAAACCTCATATATCTCAGAAACTATGATAGCTAGAACAATTTTTCTAACACCATTCGAAAGCTCTTGAGATGCGCTTTCATTACAGTGGTATTCATTTTCGTGTCAGGTCAAAGCCTAGGGAGCTACAGGTCACTAGATATTGGGCATATTCTTGGGAATGCCCATAGCCACCCATGCATAAGGGCGTTTACTTTTTTGCTAATAGCTTCCAAACCAAACAAGATACAGCCATAGTTTATGCACCATTGCAATCCTCTCGTCAATACGAAGCGAATGATATATGATATTGCTATGCCAGGTCAAATTTAAGAATTTGACCTGACCCAGGTCAACGGTCTGACCCAACTTGACCTGGTATAGTCATGATGTATATCATTTGACTTCCAGTGACTATACAAACACTTTGGTGACAAAATAGAAGCTCTATCTTATTTTATTCAAAATTTATAGAGAAAAACACCAAAAAATGCTTATTTGACCTAAGGTGACCTTTTAAAGATCACAAGTCAAAAATTTTGGCATCAGCTCCAGAAATGGGCTAAGAGCAAGTCGCAACCGATGTTTGAAGTTGATTCCATTCATACTTACTGAGAAAAGCTCATTTTGTGATTTTCCCCATGTATTGACAATGGGGAGGTCATGCTCTGCACATGACCTTAGGTCGCCAATATAAAAATCCCGGAACAAATGTTGTAGCTCCTGGTGGGCCCAATATGTGGTATGAGTTTCAACTTGATCGATTAACCCTTCTTTTAGTTATGCAGTCCTAAGTATTTTTTGAGGTGAGGTCACTTCACCCGGCCTGGTGACCTGACCTGATATGACCTTGAGCCAAAATTTTCAGGAAAGATGTAAAAATGATGAAGGAACAGCTAGACCAGGTTTGGCGGCGCTGCGTGCCGCCGTTTTTTGGTCACTTTGGAAAAACCCGAGGGGGGGTCTAAAAAGACCCCCACCCGGGCGAAGGTTAAAGAGAACGTGGCACCTTGGTCGAATCCTGGAATTTAGTGCAAATAGCTGTACTTTTAGCCGAAAATAATGAAACCACTCATGATTTCTCTGAAAAATGCACAATAAGCTCAATATTTTGATTTTTAAAATACTCCTCTAGAAAAAGAAATAAATATCAGCCTGTCGATGATGTCACGATCTGGCACCCACTACCATACTTGAAAAGCTTCAAGGGCTTCGATCGGTTGATGCTCATTGTGACGTCAGCATATGTCGTCACACCAGCAGCTCACAACAATGGCGGCCCGGTGGGGGGCTGATGAGGGGGTTGGTGTCAGGTAGGTTATAGCTTTTTTTCTACGGAAATATCGAGTTCCAAGACAAATGATACATGAAGTACCGGGTTCTCCGACTTGCTTTACAACTTGGCTATCTCAGTTAAAATCACGTTATGAAGGTGCCATAAAAAGGAAAGCTTGGTAAAGTCATCAGGGGAGGACTAGATTAAGTAGGAAACTTGGTTGTGCCCGTATTTAAAGTATCCTGGGGTGCCCCAGCCGCCTTGGCTGAGCCCCTGGCCTCAGTCGTAGCGTAGAGGACGGCTGTCCACGCAATGGCACAGACTCCTGACCACGGACATGCCCGGACCTGGACACCAACAGGCTTCCCAGTGAATACAATTCATTGACATCAACGATAAATGACTGGATAAATCGGGAGCATCGGTAACCACAGCAGAAAAAGTATTCCAATATCATACAATTCGCATCTCTGAAGCGATAGCAACCGTTTTACATAATTTCCTTTGCCATACCCCGGCTGGCAAGATTTCATCACAGCGATATATGACGGAGCCCATAAAAATCAACAATAATCAATAGCATTTTAACACCGGCAAGTTGATCGCTTCTGGCACTCATTCAGGTCCAAGGTATAAAGGCACCACATTACAAAACCTCTGCACTCCGGTCGGAATGAACGCCTCCAGTCAGCTTCTTGCAGCATGAAACGAGCCACTGAACCGGGACCTTCACATCGAACAACACCACCGCACCCGAAAACCTCCAACAGCGCCGCCTCTCCGGGTGGCATCAACACAGCCCTGATCCAGCAGCTGTGTTGAGCAGCGGCGTTCGCGCTGGGCCGCGCCTGCCTCAGCCTGCGGCCCACAGGCGCACACCATCGGCCATCACTGCTTCGGAATTTTGGCGCACTCGTGGATGTATGAGCCGAGCACCTTGATCTGAAAAGCACAAAACAATCTGACTCTTATTTCGGAACAGCTATATCGTGCCGGAACCTCATCGATTCATAGTGATACACCCCGGCGTTTTAAATCTTGCAATTAACTTATCCACTAATCTTCAAACAACAAAGGAAAACTTCACAGCTTTACTCAACAGAATATATTCTACGTTCAATAAGAAAACTAACACTGACCACGTAAAATCCAAATGTCTTTCAAGCAGTCACAAAAGTATATCAATTGGTACACATGAGCAAATACATATATTTGAAAATTGAAAACGAACAAAGATGTCATAAAATGAGGCAGAACTAGATATAAATGAAGTAGAAGGGCGCACAAAGACAATGAACCTATGGAGATGATATGGACGTTCTCATTTTGTTCACATGGGCAGGGCCTACGCAGAAGGCCCCATGCCAGGTGGTTGAAAATGTTTCTCCTGTTGAGGATGGGTGAGTGGAATCCACAGGGAACAGGAGGCTCCAGTCGGTGGGATCAGTTAAGACACGCTGCCAACCTTATCGTCACGCGCCGGGGCCTCTTTCATGTCTTCCAACACAGAGCCAGAACGTTCACCACGTGCCGTGCGCTATCCATCTGCTTGGATGATGTGGGGTAGAACGGTGCTTCCATGGCCATAAAAGCAGTGATCATATGCACATGGGCGGGGGGAGAGGGGAGACCTTTCATCGCCCTGCTCACAGGAAACAACGTACTCCAAATCCACAGTCGGCGCCTGACACCGCGGTCGGGGCAAGGTCATGCCCGGTCCCGCCCAGTGAGCACAGCTCGCGAGGTGCGGAGCTCCCTGGCTGTTGCGAAACTTTTAAGTGCCGATAAAATGTCCGAATCAGAGAGTGAGAATCAAGATTCGGTGTTCACCGATGCTGCGTCTGGAAGTGAAAGTGCATCGGGGAGGAAACGACAGCTATCTGTTACGGAGATGGCCAGAAGGCTAGAAAGAAAACGGGCCAAAAATCAAGCATCAGCATCGATCAGATCTCCGCATACGAAGGACACTCACGGTGAGGCTGGCGATAGAAGCCAAGTGACTCTTGATGCTATTAAGGCACTTATTGAGGCGGGCAACAACCATGTGATCCAGTCTTTGGAAGCAAAATTCTCCCATTTCGAAAGGCGGTTAGAGGTCTTAGAGGCCGAGTGCATGGAGAAGGATGCTAGGATAAAAGAACTCAGTGCTGAAGTTTCAAATCAAAAGGCTGAGAATCTCGAGCTGCGTGACAGAGTGGCTGCTATAGATGCAAACCGACGTCTGTCATCGTTAGTTTTCACCAGCGACGACTTCGGTGTCCGGGCGAAGGGTGAGGACATAGCCGGTAAAACAGTAGCTTTGCTCAACCGTCATTTCGACGAGCTAAATCTGGCTGTCAGTGACATAAGCGCGGTGCATCGTTTGCAAGGTGATAAGTCAAAAAGGTGATAGTCAAATTCACCCGCCGTATCGTGCGAGACAACATATACGAGCGCCGTTTTGAACTGTTCGCACGGAACACCCGCGGTGGTTATCCAGGCGGGGGCGGGAGAGGTGCTGCAGTCGCTCCAGAGATGGCGCCACTGTACATGGCCGAATCTCTGATCCCGGAGGCCCAGCACAGGTTCCAAACGCTACTCGCTGCGCGTCGCACCGAGAACGGCGCCAAGGTGGCATCGGTCTTCAGCCGACGGGGATAGGTCTACTGTCGGAAGACACCGAAAGGAGACAACATCCGTGTCTGAGATGATCAGCACATGATGGAAATCCTCGGCGGCACCCTGCCGCTGATGCCGGAGCGCCATTCCGGTGGCCGCCAGCGTGACGTACGGCGTGGTGCCGGCACTTGGCACGGCGCGCCCCGACGCGAACCATACGGAAGGAGCGACTACAACCTGCCGGGGGCAAACGGAGCTCCGGCATCTTCAAGTAGCGGCATGGAAGTTGAAGTCGGTGCGGCCTCTGCCGACGCTGGTGCGGCTTCTGCCGAGGGTGTCGCGGCGTCGCCGCGCGCCTAGCGCTCCTGCGGTGGACTGAGGCTAGCCGTTCCGCGGGAGTCGGCTGGACGGAGCTTCTGCCGAGTCGCAGAGGTTGCGGTTGCTCGGCGGAAGTTTGGCTGGGTGTCCGTCGGTCCCCGGTGGTTTGCGGTCATTGTGTCATCGATAATGGGTGAGGTTGACTTTGGATTTGAGAGACGTGTAGGTATATACTTTTATTCGGAGCCTGTACCGTGCAGCTGTTACAACTTATAAAAATAGCGTATCAGATAAGTTTATCATTTTCTATCCATACAGGATTTCTTTATTATACATGAGATCAAAGAATCACCTTGTGTAACAGCACAATTGGTTATGTTATTCAGTAGCTTTCAACGTCATGTGCACAGCTATGATGGCAGGCGTGTATGGTGTGGTTGTTGGAACCGTGCACCCGCTTGGTGTAGTAACATGTGTCGGCAGGAAAGGAAGGAGCTTGCCAGCGCGCCCGGGTGCGTCTGGTGACAGAACAATACTCAGTGGAGGCGGGCGAGACAAGGTGAACTTTGCGTGTGTAAGTAAGTAATTATTGCATAGCTCTGCGTCGGGCGGCTACCGGCGCACTCGGGCGTGCTCGGTTTCATCGCATACACATGAATTCAGGTGAAATGGGGAACGAACATTGCTGTGGGATAATATGGTGTATATGTGATCATCTTAGTGTGCATATGGGTGATTATCATATGATTAAAAAGTAAGCTGTGATGGTTGGTTACACGAGTGCCGGAACATGGCTCAAATTGCAAGAACTTAAATCCCTGATCTGATTGATGCTGCTAAGGTTTAGGCATTATTGTTTGAAAGGCATGTTGTCCGCCTACGCATGATTAATTTGAATGCAAAACGTATGCTTTGCTCTGGGAGAAACATGCAAATTCTGCCGGTGTGTAACGTGAGTCCAAATGCACCTTTAATCAACATTTTTGCCAATGACAGAGGGAAGGAAGTTACGTTTGCTATTGTCCCTGGTAGGTGGCAGCAGAATTACATTAAGCACTGTAACTGTTGTGGGCATTGCTGTGGACTATTGAGCTGTGTTGTTGCGGTGGGTTTGCAGGTTTTAAGGTGCGGGACGGCGCAGACGGGTCCAGACGGCGGCCGGCCGGCCAGAGTACTCTCGCGGAGCAGTCTTACGACGCGGGAACTCCAGCTACGACTGCGAGGTTACCATGGCCGCGGGGGCCTGGCCGGGCGGCTGCTGCTGGACCGGGTCGCGAGCGGTGGTTCGCATCAGCCGTTTCGAGTCGTGAGAGAGTTCACGTATCGTTATTGGGATTATGTTGTGACCATATTAATACGGGCTTAGCAGTCACTTGGAAGCGGTGCGTTATAAGGGTCGCATACATTCTTGAGGATGATCGCCGAAATAGTGATGAATCATTTTCTCGCTCACTGTCAGGGGCCCCGCGCCTCGCGAGGAGCGGGTTCGGGAGTTTTGACTATGTCGGCTTGGTGTGGCGTGTAAGGTTAGGGGAGGGAAGGTTGGGGTTTAAATTTGGGAAGGGTTGGGAGAAGCTGTCTACAAATGCGTTATTACCAACGTATGATGCTTGCTATATGTTGCTTAACGGCTCGTCGGGAGGTGGCCCCGCTTATCAAATTTTCGTCACTGAGCATTAATGAATTACAGCGAGACACTAAACGAGTAATCAACGCCAGTTTTTAGTTCTATGCCTGATTTTAAGCTTTTAACATTTAATGTTCGCGGCATTCGCTTAGCCTCTAAAAGACGTGCAATCTTCAGATTCTTGCACGCACATTTTCCGACTCATATCGCTGTAATCCAAGAAACACATTCAAGTCAACGCGATGTTAGCCGTTGGCAAGCGGAATGAGGATCCAAAATTATTTGTTCTCATGGCATTACTACCAATGAGTGTGGAGTTGCTGTCTTGTTGCCACGGTCTTTGCAGGGTCTCTGTGTGACCAATGTTTCCTATTGTTCCGATAATGGAAGGTTGATTATCGCTGATTTAGTCTACAACAAAATTACGACAAAATTGTTTGCCGCATACGCACCAACTCAGAGTCAAAGGGAAGAGCAGATTGAGTTTATTCGCCTAATACGCGGAAAAATCAGTGCTATGACAGTCCAAGAGAGGACATTTATGATACTCTGTGGAGATTTGAACATGCATTTGTCATATCAAGATTCTACAAAAACCAATTCTAGTGTTTCAGCTCCCGCTCGAGTATTACTAAGTGCGATGAAAGAACATAAATTATTTGATATCTGGCGTGAAATGCATCCCAACCTAAGGAGGTATACCTGGCGTCGTTTGACACCGACGTTGCAACAATCGAGGTTAGATTATATTTTGCTGGCAGAACATTTCATGACTCATCATGTTGTAAACAAAGTTAACATCAAACCTGGTGTACTAAGTGACCATAGTATTGTTGCAGCAGAAATCAAGTTACTTTCTTCGAACAAGGAACCAGGTTTATTTCGCTTTCGTAATGAGCTGCTTCAGGATGCTTCTTTCATAGAGCAAGCTAAAATTGAGATAGATAAAGCGAAATTAGGACAGGATATATATATATATATATATATATATATATATATATATATATATAATGACGCCATTCAGTGGGGAATCAGACTAGAGTTATTATCAAGTCAGATAAGGGTGGCAAGTATACGAAGATGGAAGGAAAGAGAGAGGCTTAGACGTCAGAGAAATGAAAATGATTTGTTAGCGTTAGAGAGGCTTGAAACAGAAATTCGTAGTAACGGAGAGAGCAGCCTAATAAGAAAATACAAAGAGTTAAGATCCCGCGTTGATGAATTCCAGGAGGAAAATGGCAAAAGGACCATGATTTACTCAGGTGCTAGATGGCTAGAAGAAGGAGAAAGACCAACTCGTTACTTCTTAAATCTGCAGAAACAAAGAAATCTTGAAAAACAAATTGACGTCTTACAATCTGAAAGTGGTGAATTCGTAACAGGGAACGAGGATATTTTGATAATGTGTCGGGATTTCTTCCAAAAAGTATATACTACTCCAGAAGGTCAAGATAGGGCTAGCGAATCAGGCTGTGAGAGATTTCTGGGACAACTTGATTGTCCCTCATTATGCCTTGACGATAGATAATTTTTTGATGCTCCGGTCACAGGTGCTGTATGTAAATTTGCCATCGATGGTATGATGAACAACAAAGCGCCTTCAGTGTCCGGCTTCTCTAAAGAGTTTTTCCAATTCTTCTGGGCAGACTTGGAGCAAATAATAGTAAATTATATAGCAGAAGTAAAAGAAAATGGGGTATTTTTTGTGACTCAAAGAAGGGGTATTATCACCATGATTCCCAAGCGCGGAGATAAAAAATTTTGAAAAATAAGCGAGCAATATGTCTTCTAGATATAGTATATAAAATTGTTGCCAAGGTGATGGCAAACAGACTAATTGAAGTAGTGGGGAAGTTGATTTCACTAGATCAGACGGGAGGCATTCGTGGTAGGAATATGGGGATGAATTTACGACAAATTTCAGACATATTAGAGTATTGTGATTCTGATAAAGTAGGTGGCATTTTAATAGCATTGGATTTTCAAAACGCTTTCAATACAGTTGAACATAAATTTTTGCATGAGGTTTTGAGAAAGTTTGTTTTCGGAGATAATTTTATCAAATGGATTCAAATACTGCATAAAGATACTGAGCTAACGGTTATAAATAATGGGTACACTTCCCCATGGTTCAAGCCTACACGCGGATTACAACAAGGCTGCCCTTCTTCTAGTCATCTTTTTGCTTAGTCGTTGAAATTATGGCGATCAAGATTCGGGCAACGTCGACGGTGCAGGGTATTGTCGTTTCTCATGAGGAAAGGAAGATTTCACAGTATATAGATGATATGACGCTGTTTGTTAAAGATAGTAACTCGGCAAGCAATGCATTAAGCATTGTTCGGGAATTTGGGGTATATTCAGGACTGCTTTTAAACATAGATAAATGTCAATTTATGTGGTTAGGGTCGCAAAAACATTTACAACATGATATTTGTGGTCAAGCGCCTAGCGAGCAAGTAAAAATTTTGGGAATCACATTTAGCTCTTTGCATGATTGCAGTGCAATCAACATTGAGCCTGCAATGAACAAGATACAGAATATTCTGAACCAGTGGTCACAGCGAGACTTAACTCTTAAAGGAAAGATTTCTATAGCAAAATCTCTTATTGTTTCTCAACTTATTTATATGACATCCGCAGTTAAAATTGAGAAAAAATATTTAGACGCTGTCCAAAGCAAAATCATGCGGTTTATATGGAGAGGACGTCCACCAAAAGTTGCAAGGAATACACTCTGCCAAGCAATTTTGAACGGAGGATTAAATGCTCCTGATATAGACAATATTTACAAAGGCTTACGCTGCTCATGGCTCGGTAGGATGGTATGTAATAATGATGCGACTTACCTTAAAATTTTCCAGGCGAGGGTTCGTGTTAAGTTGTCTCATTTACTGCATATAAACTACGATATGGCCTGGATCAAAGACCTGAAGTTGCAACATTTTACAAAGAACTTCTAAGCTGGTTTAGAGAAGCAGTACCCATTCATGAACCTTCGAATGGCAGAGAGGCGCGAATGCAAATAATTTGGAATAATGAGGCCATTCGAATGGGAGGAAAACCATTCTTACATTTTTCATTGTATGATAATCACATAATGTTTCTAGCTGATTTTTTGATAACCAGGGACGAATTCTAAACTATATACAGTTTAAGGAAAAGCATCATGTATTAAGACTTGATTTCCTTACCTATATGGGATGGTGTCGGGCCATTCCATTTCAGTGGAAACTGTTGATAGCTGGCAGCGGAGCGTTGTCCGCTCAGGATCGAGAACTAAGTCCTGATTTGAGAATCAAAGAAAAATCAGCACCCATTCAACAAATAAAAGTTAAATTCTTTTCGTCCACATGGCTAAAGGACGCAAATCCTAGTGCTCAGACACGATGGATAAGTGAAGGAGTCGATTTTGCGGAAAATTGGGAGAAAATGTATGCATTACCATTCAACATCACAAAATCAACCAAACTTCAGAATCTGCAATATAGAATTATTCATCGATTTTTCCCAACCCGAAAATTTTTGTGCATTAGGAATGTGATATGTGACACCTTTTGCAACGACTGTGGCAGCATAGATACAATTAGCACTTTTTCTCTGAATGTTGGGAGATGCAAACGTTTTGGGGCGATCTGACTCGAAAAATTAATGTTAAGCTGCCCATGTCAAAGCAATTTGTTACTAATAATATAAACATTATTTTTGGTTCACTAGAAACAACGGCTATCGTTAATCTTATAGTTTTGAGTGCTAAACATTTTATAGTGAATCGGAAGTTCCAGGAAGAGGTTATGAATGTTAATATTTTTCTGGCGTTTCTCGACAAAACATTTGAAATGGAAAAACTATTGGCGCAAAGAGATAACAAAATAGATAAGTTTAAGGAAAGATGGTCTCCTTTTATTGATGATTATTGTAATCTTCAAATATAAAATCTTAATCGAGGTCTCTCTCGGCGGGCCTTGCTGGGCAACCGGTGTAGCGGGACACATGCTTGGTAATTAGTCAATATCAGCTTCTGAGAAGATAGGGTAGGGGGATGGGAGGTGGGGGGTGTATCGGCCGTCTGATGTGTTGGGGAACCTGATGCTCCTTGTTGGGATTTTGTTTTGCAAAGGTGCATTGCTTGCTGCAGATAATAAATTCTAACGGAATGAAAAAACGACGTTAGAGCACAATAAAAAGTACTCCAAATCCACAGTCTTCAGATTTCGGTTCATTGTTATTTCAGACTCATGGTGCGAGAAAAAAGTGTCAAATCTGTTCGTATCTGTCCGGAATTGAAGGTTTAAAGACCTGCGTACCTGTCAGTCCCGCAGCAACTACACTGCCAATGAGGGGGCGCATGAGAGAGACCAGTTGAAACTCAACTGCAGAATTCCAACTCACTACCATCAACGAAACCGACAAGATTTGTCCGAATATGGACGAAGAAATAATTGCAAGGGATATAATTATGCAGCTGACTTATTGAGCTGTTCTCGACCAAGTATCCCATGGATGCCTTTCCAGCCCACAAGGCCGAAGAAGGCCTGCCCTGAAATCTTACCTCCAAACCAAAATAATCACATTGTATAAGAGAACAAGAACCTGCGCTGCTTTTGCAATGTCTTAAGCACCCATACAAGTCAGTTATAAAATATAACTTATACTTGTAGACTTTTGCAGTATTCAAATATCGAGAAATGTTCTGCCATTTTCAACGTTACCATGGTTACCAACGGCCACATGACTACCTCGAGAGGGCAAGATCGGAAATGACAGAATTTCTACTATTTGTAGGTTTATTTATTCGCGAGGGTGAACTGGCACAGATGGAATATCAAAATGGTTGGGGAGGGGGGGTTCTCCAGTCCCTCAGTCATAAGGCTACCGGAGTTCAAACTCTACTTTAAAGGCGCCAGAATTTCTTATATGTACATACATACATACATACCTATATATATATATAAGTTACAATGATGTTTAGGCGAATTTCAAAAACTAAATTTATAAAAACATTATATTGCACCACATAAACGCGTTTCGTATTAATTTCATCAGTATGTAGCACAATACGAGTATAAATCGAAACAGGAATATTCAAACATGAACTTGGAATTTCGGCAATCGTGTCATGAGAACAATTATTCAACAGTCCTTCAGCAAAAAAATCCGAATATTAGCACAGAGGCCACAGTGTGCACACATTCATAGCATAAAAACGCGCCTTCAGAATAAAATAGTACCGTAATCCTAAATATTTCAAAATAATTAACTCTGGTATACGCTTGTAATGAATTTAGCTGTCGGAGTGCTTAAGTTAATGAAACCCATACGTTGTCTAATACAGTTGTTTGATAAAATGAAAGAAGCGTCTACGATTTTCCTAGCTCTTTTGCTGATATTTTTGGCTACAATTTTTGCCCCTCCCCAGTCCAGTAAATGTTTACAGTCCATGATGTGTACTACTAATGCGTTACTCTCTCGATTATGTATAAAATCTCTCCTATGTTCTGCTAATCTTATTTTCAAACCCCTATGTGTTTCACCATAATATGACTTCGGGCAACCTGTACATGGAACATTGTAGACTACACTATTTTCCTGAGTATTTTCCGACTTGCAGTAACTGCTGAACATATCCCCTATTTTTCTCCCTGACCTTTCGATTAGAATTACATTTACTCCTCTAAGTTTTTTATTCAAATCTTCCGTTTGTGAAGATTGAGGAACAGTGATTACTCTCTGATATTCCTTCTTTATTTTTAGTATTTGACTTCTTTCTTATCTGTTTAGCCTTATTTTTGCATGTAATGAGCAGAGCCTGGGGAGGGGCAAAAATTGTAGCCAAAAATATCAGCAAAAGAGCTAGGAAAATCATAGACGCTTCTTTCATTTTATCAAACAACTGTATCAGACAACGTATGGGTTTCATTAACTTAAGCACTCCCACAGCTAAATTCATTACAAGCGTATACCAGAGTTAATTGTTTTGAAATATTTAGGATTACGGTACTATTTTATTCTGAAGGCACGTTTTTATGCTATGAATGTGTGCACACTGTGGCCTCTGTGCTAATATTCGGAAAACTTTTTTGCTGAAGGACTGTTGAATAATTGTTCTCATGACATGATTGCCGAAATTCCAAGTTGATGTTTGAATATTCCTGTTTCGATTTATACTTGTATTGTGCTACATACTGATGAAGTTAATACGAAACGCGTTTATGTGGTGCAATATAATGTTTTTTTATAAATTTAGTTTTTAAAATTCGCCTTAACATCATTGTAACTTATATTTGTCATTATGAACACAACATATATATATATATATATATATATATATATATATATATATATATATATATATATATATATTTTATATATATATACGAAACAGTTCTAAAATTCATAAACTTTGGTTAAAATAACCATAAGCAAGCCGCTGTATTCAGTGTCACTTGAAATAAGCGTTACGGTTACGGTTTCGTAAAAAAACTGTAAGTACACGTAATACTTGTTCCACAGGTACAGCCCAATTAACATGAATGTACAGCCGGTTCCACACTGTAAGTATGAGTGTCAGTTGTTTTAAGAAATATCTTAAAAAACGATTACACGTCTCACAAAAGGTTGCATCTCTAGTAGTGTTTTTTACGAGCTCTTTAAATGTGGGCCGCTGGGAACTGGATGAGACGTCAATTTGGAAAATGATGGATACAAACTGTTTTCAACCGTCCCGATGATTTTCAGTGTTTTTTTCAATCACTTCCGAATTTTGGACCCGATGAATTATTTCTGCACGTCAGTTCATGCATTCAGATAAAGCGCAGCATTTGAGGCAACAACGGTGTCGGCAGGAAACATCACTTGAGATATTTCGCAAAAACGACCGCGGCCTTATACCTCCCAATCAGCATGGAACCGGCTGTACTTTTCATTGTCAACAAACACGGCTCACAACAAATCCTTTCACGCCATTGGACAAACAAGGGGCCAAGGGGGCCATCCCCAAATGTTGAAAAAAGAAGGCAATTGATCCCCTCTCCACCCAAATATTAAAGGTTGACAAAGACGGCGATTGATCCCCCTCTCCACCCAAATAGTGGAAGTTGAAAAAAGGAGGCGATTGGTCCCCTCTCCATCCAAATAGTGAAGATTAAAAAAGACGGCAATTGATACCCTCCCCACCCAAATATTAAAAGTTGAAAAAGGCAGCGATTCACAGAGGTGGGCGGTCCGCTACTTTAGTCCGCTACTCCGCTACTCCGCAACTTGCGGACTCCCTAAATGGTAGCGGAGTAGCGGTAGCGACTTCTCTACCAAAAAAGTAGCGGAGTAGCGGGTAGCGGACTCTAGAAAATTAAAAGCGCTACCGCTACCAGCAGCTTTTTAAGCGTATCCTAAATTCAAAATATTAGGCACGCAAAACAAGGTCTATGCCAACGAGGGGATTCATGTGTGAGTTTGGAGTAGAAACGTCCTCAAAAGTAGCATAGTCAATTGATTTACAGGGGCTGTAATGGAGGCCAACATGGTGAAAGAGTAAATATATATCAAGCATGTCCTCTGAAGGCCATTGACTTCGTGGCCTCAGTATATTTTTTTGTTGTTTTAACCCTCGCCTAACCGGGCCATCGATGCCCCCCTAAGGTTTTTTCGAGATAGCAGAAAAACGACGAAACGCAGCACCGTGGTTGAGGGCTCTATCTCTCACCTCATCATTTTCCCACCATCCCTGAAAATTTTTTATCCCAGGTCACCCAAGGTCAGGTCACCAGGCAAGGTCAACCAAGGTCACCTCACTTCAACTTTGAAGCTCTATAAGAGCTACATTTCTAAGTTAATCTATTTGAAACTTGTTACACTTCATGACCCTTCCAGGGTCTACAACGTGTATAGCCGGGATTTTTCTATTTCGTGACCTGAGGTCAGGTCACGAGGCGACCTCTCCCATTGGAAAAGCATGGGGAAGAGCTGTCTCATGATCTAAAAGCCACAAAAATGATTGCAAATACTCAGACTGCTCAGAACAGCGTTTATGGACACCCTTTCACGGATCCCAGAGGTCATATTTGCCCTTTGACTTTTCCAAGGTCATCCAAGGTCACCAGGGGTCAAAAACAGCATTTTGACAATAACTTTTGACCTAATTAAGCTAGAGCGCTGAAACAAACACCATCGTATTTGCCTTGTCCCTGGCTTTCATTTGATATACAACAAGGTCACTTTCTGACCTTTCATGACCTCAGGTCATATTAGGTCACGAGGTGGACCTCTCGAGGTCAAACCACTGGCAGGAGGTCCAACGAAAAGAGAAGATTGTGTGAATGATTGTGTTGGTGCATGCTTTGGGCATGGAGTGAACTTTGGCTCTAATATACGAATAAAAGTTGGCTGTCTGTGGAATTTATTTAGATCGACCTGGACATTTTCGGAGTAGCGCTTTGGTAGCGCTTTATACTAAAAAGTAGCGGTAACGGAGTAGCGGAGTAGCGGGTAGCGCTTTCGTGTTTTCAAAAAAGTAGCGGAGTAGCGGTGGCGGTTTCACGTTACCAAGGTAGCGGAAGTAGCGGTAGCGGTTTAAAGAAATTGGTAGCAGCGCCCACCTCTGGCGATTTATCTCCTCTCCACCCAAATAGTTAGTCAATTAATCGAATGTGCTTTTAAAACTATCAAAATTTGTAGTTTTAAAAACGGCACACAACACATCCTCCACAACAGGCCAACAGCCGAAGTCAAGAAGAACAAAGATAAACACCACTTGTTCTACCCTCCACTGGAGTTCGCACCTTCCACCCTCCCTCACGCCGGTCCACAGTTTTTCAACCGAAAAAGAAACATTGCGCTCCAACGCTCCAACGCTGGCCGCCAGAATTTCGCCCCCCCCTGCCTCTGGATCGGCCACTGGCCCCTCCCGTTGTATCGCAAAAGCATGTTAGACGACGGCCTCAAACACTCATCACCTCATCACTTAACATCAGCCCAGAGAGTCCCCAGGCTGTGTCATTCCACCATAAATCCACCAAAAATATAGCAAAATAAAACAATTCTATTTTTATTCTCTCCAAAACTGGTGCCAAGGGGGCTTCAGAGGTGTAGAAACTAACCATGGTGTCAATTTTTTTATTTTTTTATTTGAAATAAACGTCCGCGTTCAGCTCTGAACGCAGACATGTGTCAGAGTGCTCTAACAAATATCAGAACCCACTGGATCTTGTCACCACATCCCAGTAGGGATTTCAGTTGCAGATCTCAAAAGAGAATGGTTGGCCGGCCAAGGATACCATAACAGCCCTCAACCAAGTTCAGCGGACGATCCAAGATACCACAACAATTCAGAGACAAAGTCGATTAGAAACCAGTTTTTAACAGCGTAAAAAGTGCATTGGAAACCAGCCAAGTCATGCAGAGCGAACATATGAACACCTGAGAGCCATGAATCAACTCGACATTAGCAGGCAGAAGGTAACAAGAGTTTCAAAAAGGGCACACTATTTTCCACATTCAGCTAAATATTAAGTGAGCCTCATACTCTATAAGATTCGGACTCATAATCAATGATGGAGGACCAACACTGTCATCGTTGCAAGCCCTCAAATACTGAGCCGTCACAAAAACACCAAAGGGAGCACATGTTGAAACTAACAACATTGCAGCAACATTTCCGGCAAAAATTCAAAATTTTCGCGGATACCTGCACTTAAAAACTGCAATAGAAATAAATAAGAGCACCCATACAAGAGGGATTCTGACCAAGGTTGCTCCAACTCCTGCGGCGCTGGGATCTACTCACGCCCTGGATGTAGTTTCTGACATTGATCTTCTCGTTCTGAGAGTGGGCGCCATCATCGCAGGCACCCACAGGCAGCAACATCACGTTTTTACCGGTGGCCTCCTGCCAGACACCACACACACCAGGTCAGAGAACGAGGTACACACCAGATCAGAGGACGAGGTGCACACCATGTCACAGGACGTGGTACACATCAGGTCAGAGGACGTGGTACACACCAGGTCAGAGGACGTGGTACACACCAGATCAGAGGACGTGGTGCACACCAGGTCAGAGGACGTGGTACACACCAGGTCAGAGGACGTGGAGCACACCAGGTCAGAGAGGACGTGGTGCACACCAGGTCAGAGGACGTGGCACACACCAGATCACAGAACGTGGTACACACCAGGTCACAGGACGTGGTACACATCAGGTCAGAGGACGTGGTACACACCAGGTCAGAGGACGTGGTGCACACCAGGTCAGAGGACGTGGTGCACACCAGGTCACAGGACGTGGTACACACCAGGTCAGAGGACGTGGTACACACCAGGTCACAGGACGTGGTACACATCAGGTCAGAGGACGTGGTACACACCAGGTCACAGGACGTGTGGTACACATCAGGTCAGAGGACGTGGTACACACCAGGTCACAGGACGTGGTACACACCAGATCACAGGACGTGGTACACACCAGGTCACAGGACCTGGTAAACATCAGGTCAGAGGACGTGGTACACACCAGGTCACAGGACGTGGTACACATCAGGTCAGAGGACGTGGTACACACCAGGTCAGAGGACGTGGTGCACACCAGGTCAGAGGACGTGGTACACACCAGGTCAGAGGACGTGGTACACATCAGGTCAGAGGACGTGGTACACACCAGGTCCGAGGACGTGGTACACACCAGGTCAGAGGACGTGGTACACACCACGTCAGAGGACGTGGTACACACCAGGTCACAGGACGTGGTACACACCAGGTCAGAGGACGTGGTGCACACCAGGTCAGAGGACGTGGTACACACCAGGTCAGAGGACGTGGTACACATCAGGTCACAGGACGTGGAGCACACCAGGTCAGAGGACGTGGTACACACCAGGTCAGAGGACGTGGTACACACCAGGTCACAGGACGTGGTACACACCAGGTCAGAGGACGTGGTGCACACCAGGTCAGAGGACGTGGTACACACCAGATCAGAGGACGTGGTAAACACCAGGTCACAGGACGTGGTAAACACCAGGTCACAGGACGTGGTACACACCAGGTCACAGGACGCGGTACACACAAGGTCAGAGGACGTGGTACACACCAGGTCATCATCATCATCATAATTGGGTTTTAAGGGCGCGCCGACAACGAAGGTCATGTGGCGCCCATAACACTCAATAAAATGCATACAGAATGGCTTCAACAATCAACGTGGCTAAAAGTCTGTCCACAGTAAAAGGACGAATAAAACGAAAAAAAATAAAACACACACACACACACACACACTTAGGTCGGCGAGTAAATAACATTAAAGTCGATGCTCTTCAGAAACGATACAATACTAGACAGTCCCACGGTTGGAAACTCTCCAAGAAGGGTCTCCAAGAAGGGACTCCAAGGAGGGTGACCCTCCCAGGTGTCTAAACCGTTCAATTTCATAATCGCGGCAGTCAACAAGGACATGCTTGACACTCAGCGAGTCGCCACAGCGCGGACAGAGCGGATGATCCTTTCCACTCAAGCGGAAAGAGTGGGTTGCGTGGGCGTGGCCAATTCGCAACCGCGAAAAAACCACCTCCTCTCTCCTGGATCCAGCGCTGCTAGAAAGCCATTTCCCTAGGTTGGGTTTGACACTTCTCAACTTAGCCCCCCTGGGGTCCTCGTCCCATCGCCGCTGCCAGCTTCTCATTAAAAACTTCTTAACAGGCGCATACAGGTCAAAGAATGGAATATGAAGACCAGGGGGACATCACGTTCTACTGCAGCCTTTGCAGCTGAATCGGCCCGCTCATTGCCGCTGATGCCACAGTGGCTTGGGATCCATACAAAATCAAAATGTTTCCCCTTTTCCTTTAGAACGTGCAGCTTCTGTCTAATGAGAACTAAGAGAAAGGATGATGATGCGTTATAGAAATAAAAAGACCTCAATGCCTGTAGAGAGAACAGTGAATCGGTAAAAATAACGAATTGTCTCGCCCTCGACCTGGATACCTGGTCTACACAACGAAAAAGCGCATACAACTCAGAGGTAAAAACAGATGCCTCACGCGGCAAGCTAAAACACCTCTCGACACCCTCACCAACAAACGCACAACCCGTGCCACTGCCACTCTTAGAGCCATCTGTGTAAAAGCGGACGTGGTTTTCAAAAGACTCAGAGCAGAGATCCATAAACAACTGACGAATCAATTCAGGTGGTAAATCTTTGCACTGTTCGAGTAAGTTCGTGTTGTTGACTGCCGACACAATCCATGGTTCAACAGAAGCTACGTCATAATGTTCAACAAGGTCAGTATCAATGCCAGCCTCTGTCAACCAAGCCCGAGCCCGTACCCCGGGGTGGCGGGCTGAAGTACGCGAGCCATTATCGATTTGACGAAGCTGGGCGTCACCAAAAAAGGTTTGATAAGTGGGGTGTTGTGCTGACTGTTTAATTTTTATTGCATAACGCATAGCGAGCATTCTTCGGCGGGTTTCAAGCGGCATTTCATCGGTGTCAACCAGCATACTAATTGCTGGAGATGTACGAAACGCCCCAGTAATTATTCTAATGGCTTGGTGGTGAACAACATCGAGCATCCTTTTAGCGGACTGAGAGGCAGCCTCATAGACAACACAACCATACTCGATCTTGGAGCGGACGAGCGCCCTATATAACATGATTAACATTTTTCGGTCAGCGCCCTATCTCATCTAAGTCAATACCTTGAACATATTGAGCGAATCGAAACACTTTTTACGCAGATTTTTCAGATGCGGCACATATGTGAGTTTTTTGTCGAGCGTTAAGCCGAGGAATCTTGTTTCTGCCACAACTTCAATCTGATTACCGTAGATGAACAATGTTGGATCTTCACAATCACCCCCTCTGTTACAAAAATGCATACACTTGGTTTTAGTACTTGAGAAATTCAGACCGTTGCGTGTGCTCCACTGCTGCAGGCGGTCGAGGCCGAGTTGGAGCCGCCTCTGCGCAGCAGCAGTAGTGGATGCCGTCACCCACATCGTAAAATCATCAACAAAAAGCGCGTGCTTTATACCGGTCGGGAGATCGTCTGCAATATCATTAACCATGACTGCGAAGAGGGCTATGGAGCTCACCGAACCTTGAGCTATGCCGCTCTGTTGTTCGTACCGATTCGATAGAGTAGAGTTCACGCGGAACCGAAAATATCTATTTTTCAAAAAGTTCGAAATAAACCAACCCATGTGTCCTCGCACGCCCAGTTCAAAAAGCTTCCGCAGAATACCATGCCTCCATGTGCAATCGTAGGCACGCTCCACGTCATAGAATACTGCGATAGTGTGGGCTTTCCGTAAAAACCCCTCCCGCACAGAAGCGTCGAGCCGAACAAGGTGGTCGATTGTGGAGCGGCCCTGGCGAAAACCACACTGGCTGCTACAAAGCAGCTGGTTGGATTCCAGGAACCAAACAAGACGCAGGTTAACCATTTTTTCGAACAGCTTGCCAACACATGAAGTCAGTGAAATGGGACGAAAGTCGGTGGGTGATAAACCAGTTTTTCCGGGCTTCAAAATAGGTACAATATGTGCCTCGCGCCACTGATCTGGGAAGTCATTATTATTCCAGATGTGGTTAAATATATTAAGCAGAGACGATAAAGATGAATCAGGTAACTGACGAAGCATACCGTTAGTGATTTTGTCAGGGCCAGGTGACACCGGCCTAACAGTAGAGAGTGCGGCTCTGAGCTCAGCCACTGAGAAAGGCGCATTGTAATGAGCGGAGTTATCCTGCCCAAAATCGACCGGTTTTCTCTCTGCAATTTCACGAATTGGGGTAAAATGAGGATTTTGAGAAGAAACACGGCAACGGTCATAAAAAGCCTTCGCCATGTGCTCTGCCACGTCCTGGGGATTGGTTATCTTAATCCCGTTGGCCTCCAAAACTGGTGCAGACGGGGGACGATTCTTTCCTTGCATTCTTCGGATTTGGAACCAGACCTGAGTTGAAGGAGTGAAACGATTCACCCTGGACACATTCTACGAACCACCTTCTCTTAGAGTTTAGAACAACACGACGCGCAAATGCCCTAGCACGCTTAAAATTCACGTGGTTTGTTCCTGTCGAGTGCCTGTTAAAAACTCTAAAAGCCCGTTTTCTGCTTAAAATCGCTGACTTGAACTCCTGGTTCCACCATGGAACAGGCGTGTGTTTTTGATTCCCAAGTGTCATGGGAATAAAATGTTTCGCAGCTGTAAGGACCATGCAATTAAAATTCTCAATAGCCTGAGTGGCTGAGGCCTCCGAGGTGGGGTCCACCGCACTGCACGCAGCCCCGAAACCTGCCCAGTCTGCCCGCCTTTCGTTCCAGCGCGGGAGGTTTGGTCCTGGAGTGCGAGGACGGTTCGGAGAGATAAGAATAGGGAAATGGTCACTTCCGTGAGGATCATCCAGGGTGCTCCAGTTTAGCTGGAAAAGAAGAGACGGAGAGCAGATGGAAAGGTCAATAGAAGAGAGGGAACCAGAGGGTAGAGTGATGTGAGTTGGACGACCGGAGTTGAGGACGCATAGGGAATTAAGATGAAGAAAACTCTCGACTGTGCGGCCCCGGGGACACGTGCAGCCGGCAGCTCCACCCCACACTGAGTTGTGGGCGTTAAAATCACCAAGCAAGAGAAATGGGGTGGGTAGCTGGTCGACTAAATTATGCAGATCATTTAAATTTAGATTGGTACCCGGTGGTAGATAAACGGAACAAACTGTCAAATTAATAAAACCAAGATCTACCCGGGCAGCTACCGCCTGCAGCGCTGTATTTAAAGGGATACTGTAGCAGGGAGTGGCATGGTGCACAGCAACCATCACCCCTCCGTATGCTATTGTTGAACTAAAAATATCCTTTATAAAACTCTGGTAATTCCGAATACTCAAAGCAGCTCCAGGGGACAATTTTGTCTCCTGAAGACAAAAAACAGATGGGTTATATTCGGATAAGATATGCTGCAGGTCACTAAAATTTGAACGGAGTCCTCGGCAGTTCCACTGTAAAAATGTCATTTAAGCTAAAAGAAAACGGGCTTACTAAAAGGAAACGGTTCGACCTAACCTTTCCAAGGGGGCCCAGTGACCCCGTATGAGCCCTTGGCTGGCCCCACGCTGGGGCCACCGATACGGTAGCGGACCGGACCGCGGCCTCGTGCGCCTTCTACAGAATGAGCACGGGCTCGTGCGGTTTGTGTTTGGCTGGGAGGGCTCACAGCGGGGCGCTTCGTCGGAGACCTGCTCCGCGGCACCTCAAAATTTCTCCGCATTGCTGTTACGGTAGAAGAGCGGATCTGGGCTGGAGACTGTGCCGGTGGCGTCTCAGTCTCTAGTAGGGTCGGCGGCGGCGGTGGCGCAGAATCATCGCCGCCGGTGGGTGGTTGGACGGGGGCGGCCGGAAGCGCCTCCCCGAGGGGGAATGCTTACCACCCCGTCCCACAACTGTCCATCCCTCCGTCTCAGTCGGTACCTGGCTCGGAGTGGCACCGGGTGCCGACTCCCGGGACTCAACAGCAGGCGCTGCCTGCTGGTGCTGTGGCACGGGGGAGGACCCCGTCTCCCATTCCCGGCAGTGGCCGGGGGATGGGAGCTAAGAGCGGGAACAGCGTCCCGCCCTCTGCCCCCCGCAGAGGGGGGCCGAGGAGGAGGTGCCGCCGTCGGCTCAGGAGCCGGGGCGGCGGGCCGGCGTGAAAACACCAGCCCCATCCTCCCTGCCAGGCGGACGAAGTCCGCCACGGTTAGGGAGCGGATGACCTCCTCCGCGGTCATCCTTGGGGGCCCGCTACACTTGAGGCAACTGCCAGGGCGTAAGCCTTTTTTGGGATGGGAGGCCTCATAGGCCTCCCGGGCCTCACGGAAGCTGATCTGCTTTGATGTCTTAATGGAGATGATTTCCTTTTCACGAATTAACTCTGGACATGAACGGTCAGTAACCTCGTGGCAGCCTTCGCAGTTGGCACATTTCAGTGTTTGAGCGTCACAATCATTAGTGCTATGGAGATCTGATGCACACTTCCCACACACACGCTTGCCCTTGCAAGTTCGGGCACTATGTCCGTACTTTTGACACACGAAGCACCGCATAGGTGACGGCACGTAAGGCCTGACACCAACCCGCGAGTAGCCAACATAAATGTGATCAGGCAGTTCTGTCGTGTCAAAGGTTAAGATGACCGTGTCAGTGTCCAACATCTCGTCTCCGCTCCTCCTCCGAATCCTCCGAACCTCCACCACTCTGACTTCCTCCAGACCTTCGAAGATATCATCCTCAGAAAGTCCCCTAAGTTCCTGGCTACTGACTACTCCCTTCCTAAAGTTCCTTGTCCGATGGGCCTCTACCGAGATGGCGATTTTACAAGTCTTTTTGAGTCCAGATTCCTTTTTTGTGAACGTCAGTTCTGACACAGAGAGTGCACGTTCGACATCCGCTGTCTTTGCGAATTCAACTTCTAACGCTCCATCACGCAATTTCTCACATCTCACAACCTTTCCAAGATGGTCAAGGGCCTCCCTTCGCTTGAAGGGCGACAGAACCGCAAGAGATGCATTTGTACCCACATTACCAGAACTCGGGGGCAAGTGGGTCGGATGTTCGGGTGTTGCGAACCGGATCTCGGTGTTCGCTCGGTCCCCTCCCCACTAGAGGGCTGGGAGGTGTCTACCTCCTGTGGAGGGTAAGGAGTGGGATTTATGGTGTCTGTGGTATCCATGGGAGTATGATTAATTTCGGCCAGCCACGTGCGCCCCCCTTCCAACGAGGGTGCTACTAGGCGAGACGACACACGGGCTGGCTATACGGGGGAGACGTCGCCGTTACAGAGGGGGAGAGAGACTCACCAAACCCCCCTGCCCCGACGACGGTCCCCCCTTGCACCTAGCCTAGACGACCCCGGGCGGGGCCCGGACACCCCACCCTCCCCGGATGAAGTTGGGACCTCACCCAAGGAGGGAGGGGCAGCCGAGCCCCACCAAAGGCCGACAGACTTTTACAATGCTGCTACTCTTGTCGATGCCTTCAAGAGTTCCCCGCCCTTGCGGAAATCCAGAACAAAGTAGAGTGTTGCTAGAGGCACACGAACCAAAACAGCGCCTACCTCAGCTCAGCTACCAGGACTCCTTCATCCCGGGGTACGGGTCGGTGCGCAGCTCACCTTAAAAAGACAGGCGCCACCACACGGCCTCATCGGAGCAGGCGACTACCACCTGCTCGTCACAGCTGATTCCCGGATGCTCCGAGAGAAACGGGCCCCCAACCTGCGAAGCCGGCGATTAGAGAGATCCAATCGTCAGCCACACGAGCCGGAGGCCCACACCCACCCAGATCATCCAGGAATCATAGGCACGTGCGGGGACGCCCATGACACTGGGAAAAGGTGGGTAACTGGGAAGTTATGAGTTGGGAAAGGAAGCGGGTCAGTCTGCGCTGTCCAGCCCAGCCGCGCGCCACAGGCGACCGAGATGTCCACACTCAGGACGAGCAAGAGTGCACACATCCCCGCCACCCACGGAGACACGCCGGGCTAGACATCGCAGACAGTGGATAGGAGGGGTATTTAGGAGTGGACAGAAAGGATACGGGTGGAAAGGCATGGATACACAAGGAAATAAGGAAAGAAGAGGAAAAGGAACAAGGAGTGGGTGGAATTTGAAGTTAGGAGAGCTTAGAAAGGATGAGGATGGCAGTTTCGATTTGGCCTCTCGCCCGAAGGCAAGGGGCGAAACCCATCGTGCCAACTGGGGTCGCGGGTGTCGTCACATCCCGTACCCAATTATTCATGTACCGGACAAGTCAGCAGGTGCAAACGAGTCCGGCAGATGAAAATTGGTCCCCTGCGGGGTACACACCAGGTCACAGGACGTGGTACACACCAGGTCAGAGGACGTGGTACACACCAGGTCAGAGGACGCGGTGCACACCAGGTCAGAGGACGTGGTGCACACCAGGTCAGAGGACGTGGTGCACACCAGGTCAGAGGACGTGGTGCACACCAGGGCAGAGGACGTGGTACACACCAGATCAGAGGACGTGGTACACACCAGGTCGCAGGACGTGGTACACACCAGGTCAGAGGACGTGGTGCACACCAGGTCAGAGGACGTGGTACACACCAGATCAGAGGTTGTGGTAAACACCAGGTCACAGGACGTGGTACACACCAGGTCACTGGGCGTGGTACACACCAGGTCAGAGGACGTCGTACACACCAGGTCACAGGACGTGGTACACATCCGGTCAGAGGACGTGGTACACACCAGGTCACAGGACGTGGTACACACCAGGTCACAGGACGTGGTACACACCAGGTCACAGGACGTGGTACACATCAGGTCAGAGGACGTGGTACACACCAGATCACAGGACGTGGTACACACCAGGTCACAGGACGTGGTATACACCAGGTCGGAGGACGTTGTACACACCAGATCACAGGACGTGGCACACACCAGGTCAGAGGACGTGGTACACATCAGGTCAGAGGACGCGGTACACACCAGGTCAGAGGACTGGTGTCAAGAATGCAGTGAGGAAGAAGTGCTAGGAATACCTTTAAATGAAGCATGTCGGACCCAGCAGGTCCGGCATGCTGGGGCCCCGGCGGGACGGCGTTGCCTACCTGGAAGGTGAGTGTGACGGGGATGGAGCCACCCTCGCGCGTCATGTCCGGAGTCACGCCGAACACCGATTTCATGGCGTTTGCGCCCGCCTGGTAGTGGGCGTGGTGGGGGTCCGTGACCCAGCAGCGGCCGCCGTGGAACATGTACGCCTGCCGACCCACCACACATCAGAGGAGGGGCAGGCACCACAGCAGCGGCCGCCGTGGAACATGTACGCCTGCCGACCCACCATACATCAGAGGAGGGGCAGGCACCACAGCAGCGGCCGCCGTGGAACATGTACGCCTGCCGACCCACCACACATCAGAGGAGGGGCAGGCACCACAGCAGCGGCCGCCGTGGAACATGTACGCCTGCCGACCCACCACACATCAGAGGAGGGGAGAGGGGCGGGTACTAGCACAGGCACCCATGCCAATATTCTCAGGAGTGACAAAATCTAATTAGCTTTAGGTGGAAAGTGATACCGATCTCCCGATTCCTACCTCCCAAACAAGGGCTCTGAAATACAATTTCCGATGCATAAGGGGTAGCACTAATTACGTCATGGGGTGTCATTATTTTAGTTCTGAGAGGGAGGCAAAATGCGACCAGGCGCCGAACCATGGCAGGGGGCAAGTAAGGCTATTGCCTAAACACGCCGATTTTCGCCAGTTCGCTTTAGAAACCAACTGTTTTCCCGCCTCTGGGCCCCGTTTCTCTCTCCCGAGTACCGGCCTGGATCCGGCACTCACCGCATCTGACATCTGAGGGCAGTGCCGAACACTCACCGCATCTGACATCTGAGGGCAGTGCCGAACACTCACCGCATCTGACATCTGAGGGCAGTGCCGAACACTCACCGCATCTGACATCTGAGGGCAGTGCCGAAGACACTCACCGCATCTGACATCTGAGGGCAGTGCCGAACACTCACCGCATCTGACATCTGAGGGCAGTGCCGAACACTCACCGCATCTGACATCTGAGGGCAGTGCCGAAGACACTCACCGCATCTGACATCTGAGGGCAGTGCCGAAGACACTCACCGCATCTGACATCTGAGGGCAGTGCCGACGACGTTTCGGGGGAGGGGGAGGCGCCGGTGCTTGGTAGGGAAACGCGATAACCTACCGCCCTCCTATTTACCCTCGAGATCCGCCTGTGTTCAAGGAGGCATGGTCCCTGCCCATGGACCGATCCGAGGGGGAATGGGGTCACATAGCCCTCCACTGATCGAGCCTTGCCACCCCCTATTCGGCCTCATCTTCTCCTGAAACGTCCTTGGCTTTCTTTAAAGAGCTCCTTCCTTCTCCCACCCATACACGATGAGGGTACCAGCGCCTCCGTGACAGCCTTTGTCACCCATTAGATAATTGCCACGCCCAAAAGTGGAGCCGGCTTGGTTCAAGTTGCGTACCCTGTTCCCCCTCCCTTCACCAGCGCACATGCGTGTGCTCTTTCTACTGATGATTATGTGACGGGTTTGACCCTTTTCTATTGATGACGTTACGAGCGATACAATAACAGTGACGACGTTGCGATAGACCCTTCTCCATATAATTCCCAGTCTTTTGAAGTCTATTTATTATTTTCATTTCTGAAACTCCTATCAACCCCATCCTGACCCAATCATCATCCCATCGTTTCCCAGTCATAAGTTCAGTCCAGCCTGTAGTTAGAAAGCCGGGGGCCTTTCCTCGCCCTGAGTGGGCAAAACTGGCTTCCACAGCACAAGGACCTTTTCGGGACATCAGAGACAACTGACGACACTCAATTGTTTGCGAGCCTCGAGATCCTACAAAAGTAAACGGCCGAGCAAAACATTTTCCTTTTATAGTGTATTTGAAAATGACTTCATACATATTTTATTACTGCCAGATTATACATCAAATACCTTACAGAAGAATATATAAGCACCACATAATGCTTCTATTACGTGAGCATGCAATGAAAAGGGCTGAGTCTATGAAAATGTAGTTTCGAAAAGTGTTTTTCGTTGCGAGACACCTGACTGATACCTAACTTTTGGTCAAGGTTTAAATACACATTGTATGCTTTCCTGGAATACATTTGTGTACAAGGGCTTCTCTGGAAAAAGTGGTGGAATAAACTGTATTTTCATATACACTCGATATTTTTGTGCGACCCGATCAAGTACATGCATGTCTGTCAAACGCCCTTAATTTTTACTTTCCGTTTTTGTTTTGTATTTGTTTTTATTCAGTAGAAACGTTTTATCCAAACCTGTTCTATACTGCCTTGACCTGCCGCGGCAGCTAGTTTGAATAGCTTGAGAACAAGTGTGTTTGGATTTTTTTGCTTTTGTTGTTGATACTAGTCCACATGATACGCTTGAGATCTTGTGCAGTTTTTCGCTGCCAAGGCTTCTGATGAACCAGCCTGAACAAGACGCTGACCTAAAGTAAGCTCTTTATTGGCAGTTTCTGCTAAATTACCAAGAAGAAAGTGACCATTTCAGTGAACACAAAGCTTACAGTCCTTCCCGTTCTGGTAGTCATGTTCAAAGAAAATATATGTTCTTACCCATGAACGTAGGAACAGTCCCCCCCCCACTGTAACAAAAAGCCCACGTCCCCACGAAAGAATGGGAGTGGCTAGTTGTTGCAGCGTCGCAAGTGTACTGAACAACGTGGTTCCCTCCCAAAACAGAAACCTGACGGCTCCCTGCACATGCGAATCCAGGCAGCAGGGGGGGCACTTGCCCCCGTCGACCCTCAGTGCTCCCTGAAAGGTCGATGGCGCCCCCTAAAAGGCCGCCTCCCACCCTGCGCTCCAGGATGTGAGTATCGGCGCCCCCGCCATCAGATTTGGCGCCCACCTGATAGCTTTACCTCCCACACCTGGTGGCCGTTTGCTCCGGAGATCCTCCTCCCGATCGGAAATTCTGTATCCGCTTATGGCTTCCTGTGCGGATTGAAGGCACGCCCATCCGCAGGCCTTTTCTGCGAACTCAACGGTTTGCCAGGTCCGATCCAAGGGTGACAAAATCCGCTCCCTTCGAATGTCCGGTTTTCGATAATTTTCTTCAAAATCCCTGTCTATTGTTACAATGTTGGGCCCCATTGACCCCAAAGCCATTGGCCCAGGGTCGGTAATGACGGTTCCTTTCTCTCCAGTGAATTGTGATAATTACCTCGTGACACCCCACGCTGAGGCGGTTTTTCGGTGACTGATCAAGATGGCGTCGCCAACAGCTCTAGCACTATCACTGGGAGGGGTCTGACACTAGCGCGCACTGAAGGAGGGACAAGGTCGGTGAGCCCCCTGAGAGGAGACAACGGTTACAACAATTTCCATTGGAGTTACTGTCGATGCTGTGGTGATCTACCTTGCAGCCAGGTTTTGTTTCCCTTCGTCAACATCTTAAAGGTCAGCCGAGGTCATCGAGGTCAAACATCGACCGTGCTGGGGACCTATTGAAGTATGCCGTGATTGTGCGGAATACCACGATCCGCTACAACTAGACTAGGACCGTAACTGTGAGGTAGCTTGAAGCGCTATTTTATTTTGGGGTCAAGGTCATCCACGTTCAATGACCTATAACTCCAAAGTATGCAAGTGACGTGATGACCCCACGCCCCCATAGTGTGCACAAGTACTAAAAAAGCCCTGGGAGCCATACAGTTGGATATGATGATACGACACTGGCCTTTTTTTCATGCAATTCTATTGCTAGAAAAGGTCCGCCACCCATTTAAACGGGTAGCCAGGCGTGCCCCCTCCGCGATCCCAACGACAACAGTACCCTTACGTTAACACCACCAGAACATAAAATATTACAAGTCGCGGCACGCCCTGCTAGGAAAAAGAAAGTAACTTAAAGAAATCATAATAAATATCATACTATAAGTAAAAACTGCCAGTAGTAGCTCCCTGTAAATATACAGGGAGCAGGAATACAGGTCTATTTAGGTTAAATGCATAATAATTTAGCTCATTACCGGTTAGATTGTTAGTCTTTTTCCAAACGGGACTACCCAAAACTGGAGATTCGTGTTAGCCCCTCCGAGATTCTGGCGAAAAGATAGAGGCCTAGTAACATTCACCAGAGAACTCGGAAGGCAGTAAGCAAATTAGGGCAGACATGCAGGCATAGGCAAGCACGCAGGCAAATTAGCAAGCAAGCGCAGCAGGGAGTCAGACACACGCACGCACGCACGCACACACACACACACACACACGCACCACCACACACCACCCCACACACACACACACACACACACACACACACACACACACACACACACACACACACACACACACACACACACACACACACACACACACACACACACACACACACACACACACACACACACACACACACACACACACACACACACACACACACACACACACACACACACACACACACACACACACACACACACACACACACACACACACACACACACCGCAACACGCACAAACCCACACATATACACTAGGAAGCATTTATTGGGACACATAATTACAGTCTTCCATGTGCAGCCCCATTACCAAGGTTCACATGTCTTCCCCCACTATAAATTTCACGGCCATGGTCACGTTGGTTACTAATTATTTGTTCTATATTTGGCAAGGAAAATATCCCTTACATGTTTTTTTAGTGTTTTTGTTTAGGGGTACATCTTTCGCAGTCCTAATTTTTTAAGAGAAATAGCCTGGTCTGCGCTGATCTTTTCTTTTTTTGCTAGTAAGGGTTAGTTGATTCCCTGCGCCCTCCCCGAAAAGAATAGTGAAACTAGTAACATTCGGGGAGAGCACAGGTACTACATCATTCATGCCTGCACACAGATGCATTCACCGCAATTGTAACGTAAGTGTACACACGCACACACGCACGCACACACGCACACACACACACACACACATCCGAATCCAAGCACGCACGCCAGCCTACACATCCACACACACGCGCACGTACACACCCACACACACCGAGTACCGCAGTCACCCACCCGCGCACGGCAGACATCCACCTTCCCACCCACAAGTGCTCCCTCTCGCCCACCTACAAGCACACTATCCCACTCACATACACGCACGCCCACACCCACACACATTGTGCTCTGGTACATCATCACCATCATCAGCGCCGGTCATCGAGGCTCATTATGAAGAATTCTATAATTGCAAAAGAATACTTCTCTGATATATTTTTAAGCACATGTTTGTTGAGAGGAACTTTCGTTATACATTTATAGGTTGGACATATAGTTTTGTTCCAAATTTCAGGTGCAGAGCATGCCAGAGCAAATTTCCTATAATTTGTTGTAGCCTGAGATATTTCAAAGTGTCTAATCAATCTCGTATTAGTTGTTCTGCATTTCTGAAAAAGAGACGATATCACATCTGGCATTGTACCATCCAATACTTTCGACAATATAATAACTTTTTGTTCTGAGACTAGTTCAGGGAATTTAAGTATTTTCAATTTTAGAGACAGTTCATTTGTGTGGTAATAATATGGTTTTTTGTCGATGATTCGAATAGCACGTTTCTGTAATTTGATGATCTTATCGAGAGTAGATTTGTAATTACTACCCCAAACCATTGCACAATAATTTAGAAGGGGCAATATAAAGGCGTTATACAAATGAGTGAGTTCGTGCGATGATAGGAAATACTTGGCTCTGCTCATGATTCCTAAATTTCTACTTATAATCGAAGACACATGAAGGATGTGCGAATTCCACTTAAGCTTTTCGTCAGTATAAACGCCAAGATACTTTACAGTTTCTTCACGTTTAAGCTGAAATTTCTAATGTTAGCGCTAGAATAAAGCTGATAATGAGATTATGAAGCATTTAGAGACAAACGATTGGACTGAAACCATTTTGACACTTCTGCAAGAACTTTATGGATTTTTGACTGTACACTTCTCACATCATCCCCCGAGATTATAATAGCAGTATCATCTGCAAATAAGTAAAATCCAGTTTCAATGGACACTCGATACAGATAATTAATGTATATAATAAATAATAGTGGTCCTAGTATTGATCCCTGTGGTACTCCCGTCCTTAATTGTTTTGCATGAGAGATGACCCCCTTAATTTTAGTCCTGTGAGATCTGTTAGTTAGATATGAAGAAATAATATTATATTTATTTATTTGACTTACCACGGCATCTCCACTATTCATGTGGCTATTCTGAAGCCGGTCGTAATGAAGATAAGGGACATAAATGACAACTTAAGCAAAAACACACTGTAGGATAAGGATAAGGATAGGATGGTTGCTGGGGAAGGACAAGGATTACCCACGGGGAGGGTCGCCACAGGCGCCGCGCTCAACCCATGGGGTGAGGTAGTGGGACTTGATGAAGGGATCCGGTGAAAAAGGAAAACAACAAACAAGGCGTGACGATGACGGTGATGATGAATAATTATCGTTCTTCTTCGGCTGGTCTCTCTTTTCGTTCTTGTGCTGTTGGCTGTCATATCTGGGAGTGTCGCATTTCTTGTTTCGTCGGCTGGTGACTGGGTTTGCGCTGATGTCGTGACATGGCGTTTGGGAATCGTTAATGTCCTGGGTCGTTTTTCGGCTCTTAATCGTTCTCGGTACGCACACACTGGTCGATTGTTAGTTATCACTTGCACATGTTTTTCTCTTGCTGCTGGTTCCTGTTCTTTCAGTTCTTCCACGGCTTATGTTATTAATGCACGGCACATTGGTTCTGTTCACTGAGGGGTCCAGGCAAAAAACACGTGTTCTTGAGAGAAAATTCAAGCAGATATTTTGTCGCAGAAAATATGACAGGATATGAAAATTCACAAAATTACCCAAACTTTAAAGCTTTTAAACGACACAAAATTCACATGACCGAACTGAAAAAATAATTTATTTGAATCCAGCACTTCTTCATGCACAAGGCGCTTACTTTATTATTAGCTAATGACTAATATTTAGCGACATCTAAACCTTTTTCAAGAGCAAAGAAATTACGTCCGCACAGTTCGGCTGCACTCGAAAAATCGAGTGCAGCCGAAATTAAAATAAAATTTACCCTTAATACCAATGTGATTTAATTTTTGCAATAGTATGCCTAGACTAACCGTATCGAATGCTTTTTACAAGTCTAAATAAATTCCACATGATGTGTTACCCTTTTCTAAAGATTTTGTTACGCTGTCGTAAAGATGTACCAGAGGCATGTACGTACTATGCTTTTTTCTAAAGCCGAACTAAAATGAATATAAGATGTTATTTTCGATCAAATAATCAGAGATATATTGGTATAGTACCCGTTCCAAAATTTTGGAGAAGATGGGTAACAATGAAATGGGTCTATAGTTCGTAAATCTATCTTTTTCACCTGATTTAAATATAGGGACCACTACTGCTTCTTTTAACATCGTTGGGAATATACCTTTCTTAAGACATAGGTTGAAAAAATAAGTCAAATTACAAAGACAACTTTTATATGTACGATGCAGAATCTTTGTGTTAATTCCATCAATACCACCACCCACTTGTTTTAGTGATTTGATGATATTTTCTATCTGTTGTTGGTTTGTTGAAAGTTCAGCCGTAAATGGTGGGTGTGAGTAATCTTCGAGATATTCTATAGGATTTATGTTCGAAACAGGAATGTCTTTTTTCAAGTGTTGATCCAATTGTTGCAAAAAAATCGTTAAATCCATTCGCTATGTCATCATCCTTGTGCTCCCCGGAACTATTATAAAAAAACACAGAGGGATATGATGTACTTTTCACAGTGTTTCGATTCATAATTTCATCCAAAAGTTTCCACGTTTGTTTTCCATCCCCCTTATGAGCTTCAAACTCAGACATGTAGTATTTCCTCTTACTTTCCTTAATAATTTTAGTCAGGTAGTTTCTATAAAGTTTATATTTTTTCATGTTGTCTCAGCATAGGATCATATTCACCATTTGTTTTTTTCCTACTTTTGTGTGAAATATACCTATGATACAGTTTGTTCTTATAATTTATAGACGCTAGTATCCCTGGAGAAATCCACGGTTTAATTGGAGTTTTCCTTCTACATGGTTTAAATGATTTCGAAAATTTATCAATTCCAGTTTTATAAGTATTTATAAGAACTTTACAAGCCTCATCAGGATCATTGATGTTTTGAAAATTGGCTAATTCCGAAACAATATAATCATTGAGTTCTTTTTCTTTGGACCAGTCTACAGTCTTTATAATAATTGCCGTTTTTGTATTAATTAATCTTTTTTAAAGTTATATATATATATATATATATATATATATATATATATAGGTAAATGATCAGATATATCAGTTACAATTACACCTGAATGTGCAACTTGATCTGTATTACTGACCAGGGGCGTAGGAACGGTTTGAAAAGTGGGGGGCCAACCTTAGAGGGGGCCCACCTCAAGGGGGGCCCCAGTCCATGGGGGCCCATAATTATAAAAAATTAGTTAGCTCGTTTGGTGTCAATAAGGCACGCATGCACACTAGGATGCCAACGTATGAAAAATTGAGGAATTAAATTTTGCCCCATGATTTTGATTTGTACCTATTATGATCTAATAAATCACAGTAAAACGCAAAAAACATTTTTTTACCTAGACCCTTTTCAAATACGAAATACATTTTTAAGCTCTTTTGGAGGATTTCAATCATTTTTTACCACGAGTACGTTTCTTATATTTACAGATGTTTAGGCCGTTTTATCACATTTACAAAATTAAAAACTGTTTAGAAAACTACAGACAAAGCTTTGATACCAAACAGCCTCACTTCGCTATGCCTAATCAAAATTTTGCTTATTTAATGACAAAAATGGGAACATTTATTTATGCTGTTACGGATCCTTCTTTCCATCATAAGAGATTGATTTAGGTAAACGCTGATCACAATAAATACGTCTAGCTATATTTCGATGCCTAAAATGCAGAGCTCCAGCATGACTGCAAGTGCAATGTAGGTACTTGATGGCCAGCTTTGTGATGCTGTGGAGGTGTGGGCGTGGTGATATAGTGGTTAGCAACCTTGCTTTCCACGCGACCAACCCGGGTTTAAGGCACGGCAGATTCCTTGTGCAAGGAGCAATTTGACTCCCAAGAAACCCCTCTCAACAGGGAAAGAGTTGGCGACACCATATAACCCTGGCATCGAAGGACGTCACGCCTTTCAATGGCTCAGGGACGACTGTTGCTCGGCATTTGATGTGGGGTCCGTATCCGATTCATGCTTTGTGTTGGGATTGATATGGGATGGAGTTTGATTGGGACCAGTTATCGGGACTCATTTGGAAACACTCGGGTAGTAGGTGCCTTGGTTTTTTCACGAAGCGCTCCTCCTCCAGGGGCTTGCAGGCAGCGTACTTGCTGATATTTGCATATACGTTGCGGGGGCCCACCTCAAAAGGGGGCAGTATCCCCTGACCCCTGGTTCCTATGCCTATGCCGCCCAGGGGCCGCCAAATTATCTCAGAGGGCCCCAAGGTCCAGATCATGTATCAGGAACCTAGATCAGTCAGCTCAAGGGCCCAGACCAGTGCATTAGCCTCGGGACCAGCTTATCAAGGGACCCTACATAAGCACAGGACCCCTAGAAGCTCATCACAGTGGAGCCCCAGATTCGCACAGGGTGCCAGATTAGCTTAGGGGCCCGGTTTAGCTCGGGTGTCCCCAAGTCGACTTATGTAGGGTCTCAAAACAGCTCAAGGGGCTTGTTCAAGCTCACGGATCCCAGCTTAGCTCAATGACGCTAGAACAGTTCAGGGCCCCAGACCAGGTCAGGGTTCTTGTTCAGCACAGGCCAGCTCAGCTCAGGGGCCCAGATCGGCTGATATAGGGTCCCCTCTCATACCAGCTCAGGGGCTCCATTCAAGCTCACGGCCCCCAGCTTAGCTCAGGGACCTTAGAAGATTTCAGGGCTCCCATAAAAGATCAGGGGCCCCAGTTAAGCACAGGGGTACCCAGATTAGCTCAGGGCCCCAGCTAGGCTTAGGGTGCCCCAGGGTGTCTGATATAGAGTCTCAGAACACAGTGGCGTAGCCAGGATTCGGCCAAGGAGGGGTCCGACCACCGTCGGGGGCCCAGACCGGGGGTCCCATTAGTAACCGGGGCCCATCTCCTATATCTTTTGTATAGTATTTTAACATTCACACGAAGGAAATTTTTTGTGCCTTTTTAAGCATTTATTCTTATTTTGTTTATAGCTTGATTTTTTCGATCCGACCAAATGTTGGTAAACTAAGGTCACCAAATATTAAGGATGGCCCATACCTTATATGGTAGCGTGGCTATAATAACAGCTTTGTGCCATATTTCGGGTAGTTCAATGTTGATGCGCGCATGATGTTACACCCGAGTCTATCTCAATTCACTCTGGTAATCAGACATGAAGTTACTGAAGGTCAGTCGTTTTGAGTACATAGAAATTATATTCTACGGGAAATGATTAGCAATTATTTCCCGGTGTCGAATCCATGAACTCTTTAATCAGGAAATTTCAAAAGAAACGGAAAAAACGAAAAAAAATACAAAGAACATGTAGTGTGTACCGAACGTTACATAACCTCTATTCCGTTGATAGATCCTGTTGAGATCCAGTTATTTTCTTACCCTTGCTATCTTGTAAACGAGCAAATTACCAAGACAAAAGGCGCCTGAGATATCTATCGCCTTGGATCTCTCTCATTGTTATTTTCAACCTTTCATACCTATTTTTCCTTTGAGGATTATGCTCATCGATTTCTGTCATTACCCTTGTTTGTCTGGTTTCCTAAGAAAATATTTGAAGGTTGTTTATTTCTGAATATTTAGGAATGCAGTTATTGGTGTTAAGCTAATAGATTAAAAATTGACTGAAGTGCCAAATTCCCTGTTCGATTTGCTCTTATGGTAAAATTAGTTTAATTTTTGCCTTTCCTTCGATAATGGTGCCTGATGGACATGTTTCAATTTGTCTTTTTTAGTACGCAATAGGGGTAGATACATTTTTTCCGAGGCATATGATTTTGAAAATTTTTATTCGAGCTCTGGGGCCACCTAAGACCAACACTTGGCGGCACCCACAAAGCTAATTTTCGGCCGCTCTCCTGATTAGATCTCAGGGGGTCTCTGCTTGATCAAAACTGGGGGGCCCCTGAGAATCTCTCGGGGCTCCTGAGATTAGTTATTCGGCAGCATCTCTGAGACTAATTATTGGGCCCCACCCCCAGATTTACTCTGGAGGGGGGCTGAGACTGACTATCGTGGCCATCCAGATTAGCTCTTGGGGTCCTCTGAGGCTGTCTTTGGGGTGGGGGGAGGGGGACTGGGAATGACTTCCAACAGCCCTCTGAGACTTACTCTAGGGTGCCCCTGAGACAAACACCGGGGGGGGTGGAATCACCTCTGAGACTGAGTCTTTGGCGTTCCTGAGACTGACTCTCGGAGGCCCCCTGAAATAGACTTTTGCGAGGCCCTGAGAACCACTCTCTGGGGCCCCTGAGACTAGCTCGCCCCCCCCCCACCTCCCCTGAGACAGACTCCTGGGGCCCCTGATACCGACTTTTTGGGCCCCTGAGACCAACCCTCTGGGAGCCCCCGAAATCTGCTTTCGGGGGGCCTTGAGACTGACTCTCAGGGCGGGGGCCTTGAGGCCGACTCAGGACGCCCTGAGAACAAATCTTCAGGGGCCCCTGAGACTGACTCTGGGGGCCCCGTGATCAGAGAATTCTTTGCAGTGGTTCAGTTTGGCCCAAGGGGGGTCTGGGGACGCCTAGGGCCCCCTTGGCTACACCACTGCATCCACACTTTCGGGGGCCCTCCGAAATCACCATTTGGAGGCCCCTAAAATAATTTCTCCCCCAGACCAATACTCCGGAGTCCCTTGATACTAATGCCCGGGGGGCTTCTAAGACCAAGCTCGGGGTCCCACTTAGATCAGGCTCAGGGGCACCCTTAGACCCATGCTCGCGCTTTTCTCGGGAGTAACTTGACACCGATGTTCCGGGGGCCCTCAAGATCAATATTTCGGCCCCCCCCGAGACTAATGCTCGGTACTCTGGAGTCCCTCAATGCCGATACTCGGGGGTCTTGAACCCAGGCTTGGGGGCCCCTGAGACCAAACTCTGCGTCCATGAGATCAATGCTCGTGCCTCACTCATGAGTCCCTCGATATCAATAGTCGGGTGCACCCCGAAGAGGGCCCTGAACCCCTGAGACCAAGCTCGGGGACCCCTGAGACCAAGCTTGTGGGGACCCGGAGACCAAGCTCGGATGCTCCCTGGGACCAAGCTCGAGGGCCCCCTGACACCAAGCTCGGGGGTTCCCTGAGACCAAGCTCGAGACCCCGTGAGACCAAGATCGAAAGGCCCATGAGACCAAACATCTGAATGTCCATCAGACCAAGCTCGGTTGTCCCCTGAGACCAAGTTCGGGGGCCCCTGAGACCAAGCTCAGGGGCCCCCGAGATCAATGTTCGGTATTCCAGAGCCCTCGATAACGATGATCGGGGGGCCCCTGAGACCAAGCTCGGAAAGCCCGTGAGACCAAGCTCGGGGGCCCCTGAGACCAAGCTCAGGAGCCCCCGAGATCAATGTTCGGTATTCCAGAGCCCTCGATACCGATGATCGGGGGTCCCCTGAGACCAAGCTCTGGAGCCCCCTGAGACCAAGATCAGGGCCCCCCGGGACCAATGCTGGTGTTTTCCAGTGCATACGGTCAGCCTTATGCATCAGATACTCTCGGATGCCCCCCTGAGACCAAGCTCGAGGGCCCCTGACACTAAGCTCGGGGAGAGGGGGCCTGAGACCAATCTTGGGGGGCACCCCTGAGACCAAGCTCGGGGGTTCCCTGAGACTAAGCTCGGGGGCCCTGAGACCAAGCTAGGGGCCCTGCGACCAAGCTCGGGGGCCCTGAAACCAAGCTCGGGGCCCCTGAAACCAAGCTCGGGGCCCCTGAGACTAAAATCGAAAGGCCCGTGAGACCAAGATTGAAAGGCCCGTGAGACCGAGCTCAAGGGGAGGGGCCTTGAGACCAAGCTCGGGGGCCCTGAGGCTAAGCTTGGGACCCCCTGAGACTGAACCTAAGGGTCCCCGAATATCAATATTCGGTATTCTGGAGCCCTCGATACCGATTATCGGGGGCCTCCTGAGACCAAGATCGGGAGGGCCCCCGAGACCAAGCTCAGGGGCCCCGAGATCAATGGTCGTGTTTTTTTTATAAATTTTGTTCAAGTTGTTCCTAGTACGGCTGCCGGAGTCGGAGTCTCACTAAAGTCATCAAGGGACTTGTCACGGAGACTCCGACCCCACCACCCGAACGAGCAACTCCCTCAATGGAGGGTCAATTTAGAAGCCAAAGTTTAACGTCCCACAAAGCACAGGGACGGCCACCCCGCTCAGGTCACCCTCTCATCAGTCAGTTGCCAGCCGACCTGTACGTCGGGTAAACTATTGAGCGCCGGAGCGTCTCAGGGGAACCGATCCCAAGCCTGGACATGCACTGCCACTGCATGCTTCTGAGCAGCGGGCCGGAGCCCAACGCTCTACCAACTGAGCTACCGGGGCGGCTTTTAGTGCATAAGGTCAGCCCAAGGGGGTACGCGGACCCCAGGGACCCCCTCCCTGGTTACGCCACTGTCAGAACATCTCAAGGGGCCCATTCAAGCTCAGTGTTCAGTGGCTGTAAAGCCTTATAGGGGGTCCCAGACCATCTCAGGGGCTCTCAGATCAACACAGAGGCTAATATTAGCTCTGATGACCAGATAAGCTTAAGGGCCTGGATCATCCAGGGGCCCCTTGTCGGCATATATGGGGTTTCAGAACAGTTCAGGGTTTCAATTAAAGCTTACAACCCAATTTTAAGGCAGGGGCCCTATTACTGTGCAGGGGCCTCAGATAAGTTTAGGGTCTTCTGTGCATCACAGGGGATCCAGATTAGCACAAGGGACAATATTAACTTTACGGTCCCAGCTCAGCTCAGGGGCCCCCAGGTCGGTGGATATAGGGCCTGGCCAACTCACAGGGCCCTGTTCAAGGTCACGGCTCCTAGCTCAGTTTAGGCATCCTAGAACAGTTCATGCTGCCCAAACCACCTCAGGGGCGCTCAGTTCAGCTCAAGGGGCCCAGATTAGCTCGTATGGCATCAGAGACCAGATCAGGGGCCCCCAGAAGCTCAGGGGACCTTAAAATCAACTTAGTTTAGGGGTACAGGTAACTTTAACGGAGTTCCGGGGCAAGCTATCGGGCCAGTTAGAGTTTCTTGCTTGATATTACAGTTCTTGATATTCTTATCTCCGTTGCGGGGGCCCATCACTGAAAAGTGGGGGGGGCCAGTGGCCCCCCTGGCCCCCCGGTTCCTACGCCTGTGTTACTGACAAAAAGTTATCCAATAAGGTATGAGAATTTGATGCAAACCTAGTTGCCCTTGAGACCAGAGGCAAAAGGTTGTATGATAACATCAGGGTTAGAAACTTATGTGCGTTTTTGTCATCTTTAGTCTTTAATAAATCATAGTTGAAGTTCCCTGCCAATACATAGTCATTTTTACACGGATTTATTGAGTCCAAAACCTTTTCAAAATGTTCCAGAAAGCTATTGCTATCCTGGTTTGGAGGTTTATAAACCTCACCAATCACGAAATGTTTCCCATGTTTATCTCCTGCGTTCTCTACTTCTACAAAAGTGGATTCTATTTGTTCAAACTCGAGATCTGCCCGTCTTCTAGAGGTATACTTTTTGTTCACATATATTGCTGTTCCTCCCCCTGATTATTTTCCCGACTCGATGAATATAGTTCACATTCATCTATATCAAAATATTTTTCGATTTCTTTTTTCAGCCATGTCTCCGCGATGAAAATAATAGACCAAGTTATGCCAGATTGAGATAGAAAGGTTTAGATTTAATCAAACTTGTTTTTGATTGATCGCACATTTATATGGATAATTTGAAAACTATATGATATATTCATTTTAATGGGAGGTACATAGTATTCACATTTATTTGTTATTTCAATAAATTGATGGTTTAAATCAGAAGTATCTTCAAGTACTATATCTTTAAAAGGATTCTCAAAAATTTCAGAGAACATCACGACAGATATCTTCTAGGTCTTGGCTTGCACCTGTCAATGTATCGCTGTGTGTATATAGCTTTGTTTGGTGTTCAGTTTTATCAGAATTGAAAATGCAGTTAAGGCAACCCCGAACGACCAACGCTTGATAGGGAGCAACGACGTCCTGTCTAAGATTCATACGTACAAACTGAAAAAAAACTACTAGATATGCCTTAAGCTTTTTCTGTCCCACATCTGGGGAATCTAGAACAATACTATAAATACTAATAATACTAGAAAGAATTATTAAATACTAAGATAAAGGTAAGATTAAACGCGAAGATTCGGTCGCCGCGGCTAATCGACCGAGGTGACCGAAGACCCGGAGCCGCAGAGTGGCCGCCGCGGCGGGCGGCGGGAGGCCGTCCCGGTACAGCGACCGGCGGATACGAAACCACGCAACCGCAGAGCGGACGTCACCCGCCCACGGCCGGACGGCCAGCCGCCGGCAAGCCGCGGCGGCGCTAGCCGCCCAATAAGCAGCCAGGGCAAAGCAAAAGAGAAACAAACAATTTCACATGAAGACCTTTTTTCCTCGAACAACCACTGATGCTTGCTGGCAATGCTACTTGTATCAAAATGAAGGTGATAACACATGTACCATAACACCATTTCTTCTGTCCCTATCCGCAAAAATTCAAGGTGGCGCACCCGCCTCCTAAACTGACATAAGAACAATTTTTATGGTCAAGTTTACATAAATATAATCTTGGCCTAGATATCAACCAATATTTCACACACACAAAAACATTTGAGGCTGGTTGTCACAAAAAATCTATAATTTATCATAAAGAGCAAGAAAGAAAGAAGGAGGCAAGGGAGAAAGGGAGTTTAGAAGGGAAGGGGGAAGGGGGAGAGAGCGCGCGCGAGAGAGAGGGGAGAGAAAAGCAGGGAGGAAGAAGATGGAAGGAAGTAAGAAGGAGGAGCAGGGAGAGAGGGTGGAAGGAAGTAAGGAAGAGATGCACTGAGGGAGTGTGGGAGACTTCCTGACCAAGAGGCTAAACAATGGTATACACCTATGAGTAAGCCAAACCGTACAGCATTCCATCAGGGTCAGCATGGGGTCAGGGTCAGCAGCCTTGAACTGACATAAACATTGGGTAACCTTAACTCTGACGTCATATAATATCACATTAGATGAAAATAACATGGATGAAGCGCCGGGGTCAATAACATTGAAAAATTCGGAGTGACCTTGGCTCGTGACCTTTCAAGGGATGTCTCCTCGACATATCAACCGAATTGTGGTATCATGACGTCATAATTTGCTCTCCAATTCACGCAAACTTGTTAGCATCGAAAATTCCAGAATGATCTTGACTCGTGACATTTCAAGTGCTTTATCCTCGATATATCAACCATATCATATGCAATTATGACGTCATGGCTTGCTCTACAATGCATGCAAACTCGTGCGACAGCGCCACTATTCATTTTCCCCAAAGTAAAAAGTGGCGTGTTTCAGCTTTGCACGGTTCTCTGGCCGCCAAGGAAAATAGGGGGGGCTCCGAGGATCTCTCCAGTGCCGGTGCAAGTAAACAAAGCAAACAGCAAATAGGAAATGTAAGAAGGGAGCCACCCTCATTAAGTCAGAAATAGTGTCTCCCTATTAAAGGTGAGTATATCAAGGATTGCTTAGGTGTTTTAAGTGTTATTTATTCAACTGTTGAGGAAGTTAGCCGCCTTGTTTTATCGCACTATATCAACAGATGTGCGGTCTCCAGCTTGAACAGCATTTGCGTTCCGAATTTGGAGACCACATATAAATTTTTAACATGGAGAAACTAGTGGGGCTCAAAACACTACACACCATTTGTCGCAATGCACCAGGGCAAAAACCTCTCTCCGTACCTTCATCTCGTTGGGGCTGCCTCGTTCGGTCCACTGCTTGTTGAGATAGTTGACCACGCAGTTCTCCACCGCCTCTGGAGTCTGGTTGGGCACGATTCGGACGGAGAACTTGCCGGTGACCTTCATCGGGATGACGGTCTTGGCGCCCGGGTCGGAGAAGGCACCATGTATGCCGTGCAGCGACAGCGACGGGTAACGCCACCTGGCCATCAGAGTTTTGCTCTGCCGGCGACAGGTGACAGCACTAGTTGTCTTCGACCTTAGACTAAAGGCTGTTTGTCGTGTTCACATGGGATGTCAGCGGCCGAGGGGAGGGAGTCCGGCCTTTTAACACGTCTGCTGAAGAAAGGGAGTGTCTGACTTCTCCGGACAATTGCTGGCGGGAGGGGAGGGGGATAAACCGTCGGCTGTAGTAAAATTGTTTTATTGAGTGAGATCTGAACAAGCCCAGGTTAGTTCAAGCGCGGGTACTTGAAAATTCGTGCCCAAACATACTAGAATTATACCATGGTAACAGTTTCTGTTTAATACACCAAGAGAGTACCTGGAATCAAGCCATCCAAGTACCTTCACACAATGTTAAACCACACACGGTTGCGGCCGGTGGCTGGGACATTCCACATTTCAGCACTGTCCTTACTGAGAGAGTACCTGGAATCACAACATCCAAGTACCTTCACACAATTTTAAACCACACACGGTTGCGGCCGGTGGCTGGGAAATTCCACATTTCAGCACAGGCCTTACTGAGTACCTGGAATCACACCATCCAAGTACCTTCACACAATGTTAAACCACACACCTTTGCGGCCGGTGGCTGGGACATTCCACATTTCAGCACAGGCCTTACTGAATACCTCAGATTTTTTCAACTTTGTCCATGGGGTTATCGCAATGTTGTGGGAATGACCTAGGACCCTAAGCAGATGATAAAACAGATGACAGTAAAAGCGCTAAAAACTTGTTGCATAATAAGCCAAAGTTCAGAAACTAAGACGTCTAAGCCCCAAAAAAGCCCCAAAAGGCCATGTCAAGATAAAGATAAAGAAAAAAGCGTGGGATGAGGTAAATGCAACGTTTTTCTTTATTACCTTTTAAAAATTTTTCCTTTATATTTACCTTATCTTAGCCTCTTAGGGCTTTTTTAGGCTTTAGACATCTTAGTTTCTGGACTTTGGCTTTTTTAGGCTGCAAGTCTTTTAGCGCTTTTACTGTCATCTGTTTTACCATCTTTTAGGGTCCTAGGTCATTCCCACAACACCCCGTGGTTTAGTGGTTTATGGCACCCTATCTACAGCAGGCCTTCCGAGAACTTGTCATGGGGTTATCGGCAGGTCAAAACGCGCCTCTGTCAATTTAGGTTGCCAGGTGAAACGGTTCAGGAGTTATAGCCTCCGGCAATTTTACACTTTGCCGCGCAATTTTTTCTAAAGCAATTTGATCCAATGAGGCTAATGATAGGTTGGTAAAATTAAGCATCAAAATTTAGGCATGAGCCAATAAACATAAAGGGGACACTTCTGAAATATTTTGATTTTACTTAACAATACTATTCACAAAAATCTTATAGTTTAAAGGTATGTGCCTCGGCGTGAATTTGGAAAGTGACAAAAGCAGGTAAAAGAGCATGGCTCAAAGCGCTGAGAATACAAATAAAAGCCGTGGGTATTTGGGTGGAAAATTAGCGGAATATATCACATGTAAGCGTCGTTGGCGCACCCCGCGCGGTGCAGAGGACGTTTGCCTGCCCCTTTACCCCAGACGCCCTGAACTTGACCTAGGGATGATTGTTGATGGAACAGGGGTGGGCACCGAAAAACAGTTGTGTATTAATTTGTCGTTATGTGTGTGTGTGTTGGTGTTTTAGGGCACTTCGGCTGCCAGGGCCATATAGCGCGCCTAACAGGTGAGATTAGTCAGATATCAGATTCAACTTCGTTGTTGGGTGTCATCCTACCTACAAATAGTTGTCCATAGCTCAGACTTGGGCTCTGCCGCCCACTCAAACCCTATTTGGGCTGTAAATGATGTGGAAACCTATCTCAGTCAAGTATAGTAAAACACGGTTGAAATCTGTTGTTGAGTGGTTACCGAGGATCTCCGGCATCGATATTCCAGGTAGGAATCGGCAACGCACTTGGCGGAGCCCTGCGCAAACATCAGTGTCTGACAAAACGTGTTCGACACTCAGTCTTACGCCACACCGGGGGCAGGTGTTTGGTGCAGAGCCACACAGGTAGTGCCCATGTGTGATGAATGTGTGGCCAATGCGTAATCTAACCAGACATACCTCCTCTCTTCTATTTCGCCGAGCACTCGATTCCCAGTGGCCTATCGTTGTCCTGAGACGCTTCAAAGCACAGTCCGGTTCAGTGTCCCATCTCGCCTGCCACTTTGAGGAGAAAAAACTATTGATAGCAGCCTTGAGGTCACCCGCTGGTACGCGGAACCTTTCCTGGGGGCTCAGAAACGACGCTGTTTTGGCAGCTTCATCCGCTAATTCATTGCCGGGTATACCAACATGGCTTGGGACCCACACAAACTTTATTTCGATGCCTTGGGTTGCAAGAGTGGTCAACAGCTTTAAAATCGCCGGTATGAGCCATGATGAGTGTGACTGTCAAGAACGGAGAGCTGACAGGGAACTGGCTGAGTCAGTGATTATCAGGTGGTGTCCCTCGGGGAACTGGCGGATATATCGTAAGACCTGCAAGATCGCATATAATTCGGTGGTGAACACGGACGCAGTTCTCGGTAGACCAAAACATTTACGCACACCTTCACCTGTGAAGGCACACCCGGCTCCAGTAGCTCCTTTGGATCCGTCAGTGTAAAATTTGGAGTAGTCTGAGTATAGACTTATCTTTTCCAAGGCTAGTTGTAAGAGTTCTGACGGGGCTGTTGTTGTTTTTCCGTGTTGCATCAGCTCAAAATCGCATTCAACAGTAATTCGGCGCCAGGGTTCCAACCTCTCGGGTCGTTTCTTTGCTATGGTTCCAAAGTCAATACTAGATTCCTGTAGCAAGTGCGCAACCCGGGTGTAAGGAGGAGCTTTGTCTAACGGTTGTAAAAAGTTCTGTCAGTGTGTTATCAAAGATCCACTTGTATGTAGGATGGGTTGGGTACTGACGGATTCTACTTGCATATGTAAGAGCGAGTCGACTTCGTCTCAGTTCAAGCGGAGGCTCATTAGCCTCTACTAAGAGGCTCGCTCTTCGTGACGTCCGGAAGGCGCCCGTTGCGATACGCACACACGCGTGGTGGACAGCGTCTAGGGGTTGCTTCGTGCTCGTCAGTGCACCATCGTACACCACCGATGCGTAATCCAACACAGATCTTATCAATGCATGATATAGTCGCAGAATGGATATTCGATCCCCACCGTAGGAAGTACGAGAGATCATCTTTATGACATTCATGCGGCCAGAACATTTGTCTTTAAGAGATGAAATATGTGGAGAGTACGTGAGACGTTTGTCAAAGATGACACCAAGGAATCTCATCGTGTCGGCGATCGGAATACGTCTTCCGTATAGACGCAGTGATGCCTCCGGACAATGTCGAGTCCTGCGGCAGAAGTGGACACACGTAGTTTTGTCCGTTGAGAACTTAAACCCATTCAGGAGGCTCCAATCGGTCAGGCGATCAATACACATCTGCAGCTGGCGCTGCGCAGATATAGTAGGGGAAAGTGCCCATATTACGCACAGTGCCCAGTTACGCACGAACGTTAGAAAACTCTCAAAAGATGGCAGCGCATTCCAACAACAACCAGCTGACTGCCACTATCGCATTCTGCTGCCTTTCCTGTTTGAACGTGACACGGGAAGGACAGGACACCGCGAGCTCCAAGGTATTTATAACGCTTTTGCTAATCAGTATTATTTTCCTTGACCTATGAAAATGCGTCCATGTAATTTGCATGGTCTCACCTTTTCGCTTTCCGCCACAATAAGAAAACGACTAACGTTTGATCGGCGTGCGCTATTGGGGAAGGGAAAGGTGCTAATTTCGTCTACGATAATATCTTTGATGTGCCATTTTTATCAGTCCAGATATGCGATGCAGAAGCTCGGCTGTGCGCTATTTGGAAGTGGTGCCCAATGACGCACGACTCATGCTGTCTCAATCCCGCACAGTTTGAATTATAGATGATTTTTGCGTATGGTTTATTTTTTGCAATGTAAAATATGCGAAATGATGATGTAAATCGCTTGTTTTCCATGGGGTAAAAACGAATATTTAAAATAATGTATTCGTCCTTACTGGTGCTATAGCATATGACGCCGGAGCCAGGGGCGTCGCGATTTTCCACGCTCTCGATCTCAGATACGAAGTATTGAAGGTAAATGTGGTTCTAGTTCATATCATCGGAAATACGACGTCAAGACTATATCACAAGACAGTACTCCAGATTCAATTTGGCTCTATAAGTTTGGTACTACCTATAGGAAAATAATTGCTCTGGAATGCTTTTAAAGCCCATGGACGCCTGGGGTTCATGCACAGGTCTATTAGAAGCATACATGTATTTCCGTAGAGCACGCTAAAAATGCATGGTAAAAACCCACTGATGATAAGACGAATCAGCACCCGGACGGTGGCTCCGGGACCCCGGGAGTGCCATAATTCACGTCCCCGCCAGGAGTGCGTCCGGTGGGAGGCATATGTGCCCTGTAGGGGCTGGACTGACTCATTTGAAATCATTTAAATTTCTATCGAATTTTTTTAATTGGCCCGGTAGTTTCAAGGACCAGAGAGGGCTTTGAATAGACCTCCAGCCGCTACTGGGTGGTGGTAATAAATATCACTTGAAACGTTTGGTGATCAGCCCGCGTAATCCCTCATTCCATCTCCTGTGCACCTACCCGCACTGGCAATCATTTTGCAGCGGCTTTCTAGACGTGATTTTAATTTCCTTTCTTTTCCTTTTCCAGATCCCGTGTGCTTTGTCATGGCGCGTGTACGCCGCGCGGTTAACTGGACCCACAAAGGACTAAGCACGGCTGTGGAAAAAGTTCGAATGAAACTCCTAAGCCTGAGAAAGGCATCCCAGGTCTTCAATGTCCCCGTCCGGACAATTCGAGATCACCTGAATGCCAACTTACGGGAGGCTCCAGGGAGACCGGCCGTATTCAACCGCGCTGAGGAGGCAGATCTGACAGCAAGGCTGAAACGTCTAGCTAGAATCGGCTACGGGGTGACACTTCCGGAAATCCGAAAGGTGGTGTTCGAATTTTGTGAGAGAAACGGCAAAGCTACTCCGTTCAAAAACGGCCTGGCTGGAAAGAAATGGCTCAAGGGCTTCCTGAAGAGGAATCCAGGTCTCTCAGTCAGGCAGTCAGAGAAGCTAAATTTTGCACGTGGGCAGAAAATTAACAGATCAACTGTCAGGGAATACATCAACCTTCTGAAAACCCGCATGACTGAACTGGGTATCATGGACAAACCTGAGCGCGTGTTTAACGCTGACGAATCTGGCGTGCAGCTGACTATGGGTAAAGCCCCTCGTGTCATTGCCTGTAAAGGTGACAAACGTGTGTACCAGCAAGTGCCCGCAGAGAAAGCTGAGACGGTATCAGTCATGGTGGCGGGGAACGCCTTAGGATCTTTCATACCTCCGATGATCGTGTACAAGGGAGCCAGGATGCAGCCACAGTTCGGTATGAAAATGCCGCCGGGGTCGAAGATCGCACTCAGTCAGTCTGGCTACTTCAACTCGTTTCTGTTTATGCAATGGTTGGATCACTTCGGTCGCTTTAAGCCCAGCGGCAAAGTCCTCCTGATAGTCGACGGCCATCGGAGTCATGTGAGTGAAGATGTGGCAGACAAAGCGGAGAAACTCGAAGTGGAACTGTTGTGTTTGCCGTCCAACACGACACACGAACTACAACCGCTAGATCGAACCTTCTTCGGTCCCTTCAAGACCTACTTCAATGCAGAGTTCCAGGCTCACCTGCGCACTCACCCTGGACAATCACTGAGGAAGGGGCCAGCCTTCGAGACCCTTCTGGCGGCGGCCCTCCAGAGGGCTTCGAAGCCATCGACTCTTGTCAACGGGTTCAGAACAACTGGAATGTTTCCTCCTTCCATGGCAGCAATCGATGAAGAGGCGTTCGCTCCTGCTGATGTCTCGGAGCGACCACTGGGCTCCGAAGAGCTGCTGGCGACGCCCCCAAGAAGCGTTGAAGACGAGCCAGAAGATGTCTTGGAAGTGTCAGACATATCAGAGAAGGCCGGATCTGAAGACCCAAGCTCTCAGGAACTGGAGCTGAGCACCACCAGTTTCGAAAAACTGCTAGCTACACCAAAGAGTAAAAGGGGACAGGTGAAAAGGAAGTCTATCAATAGTTCAGCGGTGGTGGTAACGAGGCAAATTTTTGAGCGTGAGAGCAAGAAGCAGAATAAGGAATCCTGTCATAAGAAAGGAAAAGACAAGAAAGAACGTGAGAAGCAGAAACAAATGGAACCGCAGCCATCCTCGTCCAGCAGTGTACTCTGCATTTACTGCAGTATGCGGTTTGAGCTCAGCTGCGAACAGTGGATCCGATGCAATATCTGCGGTGGGTGGGCATGCGTCCCCTGCACTGACGCACACCGTCACCAAAAGGCATGGGTCTGTGATCCATGTCGCCCTTGAGGCAACACACGCATGTCCGTTCTGCGTAACTGCTTCTTTTCTGAGCAGTTTTATGCTTCTTGTATGCATTTGTGATGCATTTCGGTAGCTTCAGGATGATTTGGGCGGCATGGCAGGACATTTGCTCGTTTTCGTTCTGAGTCGTTTTCGTTCATCCTACGTCTGGATGATTTTGAAGTTAGTTAAGCAAAACAGGTTGATTTGTGCAATAAACCATTTTCGAACTGTGCTTTGTTTTATACATAAGTATCTGATCTTATAATCACTACAATAATAAAATGCCACATAATTTTCCGACTTCAGCTCAAGAGCTTTAATAATAAATAATAATTGTTGGGGTTTAACGACGCACCAACTGCCAGGGTTATACGGAGTCGCAAACTCTCACCCTGTTGGGAGGGATTTGCGGGATCAGATCAACTTATTCAGAGGCTCTGCCCGGACCTGAACCCGGGACCTGTGGCTCAGAAGGCAGGCGCTCTACCACTGAGCCACGCATCCACTCTCAAGAGCTTTGACCTGGGGCGAAGGTCACGTGATAACTTACGTAGATCATGTTGCATATGGGTTGATTCATCTGAACAAGGCAACAGCTTGATAGCTGTACCACGTATATGTCTCCTTGACCTTAGGTGACCTTACAAGACTTTTACAGACGTCATTGACTAAATAGTTCATATGGGTCATACAAAATCGCCTATTATAACATCGGTTTCACAAGTTCTTGACCAGAATGAGCGGGAGCTTGTCAGCATGGCCAATTATTCGTTTTTCCCATTGACATACAAAATGTCACTGACCTGACCTGACCCTAGGTCACACATTCCAAAATCGGAAAAATACAAGTTGTCAGGTACTTCTCATCGTATTTAGTGGTATGAATTTGATGTTCATCGGCTAAAAACTCTTTCGTTAATAGATAATTTAACGAGCTCAGAGTTGGTGCCACTTTGTGACTTTGTGACCTGACATGACCTAACCTGTATGCAATTTCTCCGGATAACATGCAGAATCGATCTTTGAACAGCAATTCAAAGTTACATGAGGCTATCTTAAACCGTTTCGGAGCTATCGTAGAAAATATACGAGGGATCGAAAAGACCCTCACTAGGGCAAGGGTTAATAATGTGATGTGCGCTTTTTGGTGCGTTAGGTGTGCGTTATTGTGGCACTAGTTCCCTATTACGCACAAATGTAGACCTTCGGAAAATTAGTTGTTACCGAAAATTTAGACGATTTAAAATGTGACTCTACTTTGACATCAATTAACAATTCACTAATCTATAACCTTCGGGGGAATTGCCCCAGGTTTTAAGAATATTCGAAACGGCTTCGATAGAACTGAAACTTCCTGACTTTTCAAAACTAGTACAGGCAGGTTTTCGAAATTGTAATATTATATATTTACCAGGGGCGGAGCTTGGCGGGTTTTGGGGAGGTTCTATCCATAAACAAGTATTATCGTATGCGATGGGTTCTTGTAAAGGAACCGTCTCTGCGATCCTGATACCAGTTATATGGTTTTATTATATCATTTTTATGTGAGATGATAGTGCATTCACAATTGTCACTATTTGTATTCATCAGGGGCGGTTACAGCAGTTCAAAATGGGGGAATGTTATCAAGAAGGACTAAACGTTAGTAAGTGAAGACTGCTTACACCGTGCCAGGGCGAATACAATGGGTATATGAAAATTCAAAATAGTTATAACAAATTCTAGATTACCAGAGGCGTGTCCAGTCACTACACATTTCAAAATGCATATTCCCAGCCAGTATCACCGCCGCGACTCAATATCGTTGTATATTAAAAATGTGTTTCCAATCACCCCATCCGCCCCCGACGAGGTCCTGATCCGCCTATGTCACCCCTTCCCAGAGCTGCCATGGGAGGGTAAAAATTATCAGAAATAAATTTCAACTAGTCGAGGACTAATATACTCATGCATACCACTCCATATTGTTGTATGTATTTTACCCACTGTTTTACCTTACGCATCCGCCCGATGAGTTTTCACTTTTTCATTTATTTATGTGTCAAAGATGCCAACAGTATATCACGGCTTCTAATCCGCGTAACAAAAACTTTTAGGTTGTATATATTTCCCCTCATAGTCCTGGTCCTGGAACTGCCATTAATTTCAATTTTTGCGTAACTCGAGTATATGACAATTTGGGTCAATTATTTGTAAATCTGAACTAGTTTTGTGAAAATCGTACAACAGAACAAGGGTTATGGAAAATCTAAAATACACAAAAATTGTATATTTCACGACCTTCTCCTTAAAAATCAAAATTTTGAAATTTTCTTTTTCAAAATAAAGTTTAGCGTCAGGGAATCTATAGCAATTTGAATTTTCAAAATCGGCCGGTTAGATTACGAGATCTGGGGGCCGATATTGCCCCCTGCCGGAAATAGGGGTAGCCGGGAGCCGACGGAAATAGGGATAAGCATTCAATTTTTTGATATCGTGACGCAAGTACGTTCGCCGCAAAATAACTTTTTCCCTTAGGTGTGCGTTATATGGGCACCTTCCCCTAGTGGATGTGGTTACCCATACGGCGAAATCGTCGACAAAAAGCGATCGGTCTATGGACGGGGGTATTGTGTCACATATGTCGTTGATTAAAACACCGAAGAGTGTCACGCTTAAAACACTACCCTGTGGCACCCCACTCAGCTGTTGAAACCTCCTAGACAGGCAGTTGCCGACTCTTACTCGAAAGTATCGATTTCGAACAAAGTTTTCCAGGAAGTAACCCATATGACCTTTGACTCCGGCCCGCCGCAACTTTTGGAGGATTGCGTGGCGCCACGCCGTGTCGTACGCCTTTTCCATGTCAAAAAGAGTGCTATAGTGTGTTGCTTTGCTGCGAAGGAGCGGCGCACAGCTGTATCAAGCGACACAAGGTGGTCAGTGGTGCTTCTGCCTACTCTGAAGCCACACTGAGCGTTGGAAAGAAATCCAGTGTTTTCCAAAAACCACATCAATCTTTTATTGACCATCCTTTCAAAAAGTTTGCAAATACAAGAGGTACGAGCGATAGGTCTATAGTGGAGAGGGTCCGTACCATCTTTACCCGGCTTGAGTATAGGGATAATCGTTGCTTCACTCCAATCATCTGGTAAATCGTGTGTGATCCATATATGGTTGTAGAAAGAAAGAATGGCATTATGTGAACGTTGATCAAGTTGTTTCAGCATGTCGTAGTTAATATTGTCTGGACCTGCGGCAGTATTTTTGTGTATGAGAGCGCTCCTTTCAATTCATGTAGTGAAAATGTATCATTATAAGAGAGAGCTTCGAGTGAGCTGAAGTCAACTTTTACTCTTTCTGTATGTGTTTTATGTCGAACGAAACGAGGGTCAGTTGTGCCAAGCCGCCAACGCTGAGACCAGGCCTCACCAATGGCGTTGGCCACTTGCAACGGATCTGTTATTGTTTGTGACTGTGTAATGTTTATTAGTACTGGTAATGGTAGAGGGGAGCTGCGGCCAGAAATGCATTTGATACGTCTCCATATTGTACTTAGGGAGTGAGCCTGTTTATTGTGTTTACATATGCAGTCCATGACGCTCTTTTCGCATTCTTCACGACGCGTTTAGCAATTGCTCGCGAGCGTCGAAACTGTATAAGATTATCCGTTGTTGGTCGCCTTTTAAAAATCCGAAAGCAGCGCCGGCGTTCCCTAATCGCGAGCCCACAGTCTTCCGTCCACCAAGGGACAGGAATGCGGCACGGAAGCGGGCTCGTTTTCGGTATGCAAGCGTCCGCAGATCCAGCTATATGAGCAATTATCTCCTCGCTGTATGTAGAAGCCGTCTTACCTTCCTCAAATTCAAAATCAAACACACAGTCATTTGTAAAAGCGTTCCAGTCCGCCTTTCGCAGGTTCCACCGCGGAGCCCTCATGCCAGGGTGTGGGGTCTCCGACCAAAGCCACACGGGGTAGTGGTCGCTGCCGCAAGGGTAACTGTGGGTATGCCATTTAAATCGATGGACTAGTGACGAAGAGCATAGAGACAAATCAATGGCTGAAGTCGAGCCGGAAGGCAGTGATATGTGGGTCGGCAGGCCTGTATTTAGAATACATAGGTCATTGCGGTTAATTATGTCCTCCATGCGTCTTCCCCGACTATTTGTACGAGGGAAACCCCAAAGAGTGTTGTATGTGTTAAAATCACCGAGTATAATGTGGTTGGTTGGAAGTTGTCTTATTAGGTCCTGTAGTTCGTTTTCAGGAAATCCTCCACCCGGGGGCAGGTATACTGATGCGACTGTGAATTTAAAGTGTCTGAGATCTACGCTCGCTCCTACCGCCTGCAATGCAGTATGGAGGCGGACAGGTGACGATGGAACACTATAATGAACGAACAGCGCGGTTCCACCGTTTGCGACAGTTTCGGATGGATGATCATAACGGAACGTTTTATAGTGGTGCAAATTGCAAGAATGTTCAGGCTTGAGCTTGGTCTCCTGCAAGGCTACGAGTACTGGGTTCTTTGAGGATATCAGTGTTTGAAGGTCCGTTATATTGGCCCTGAAGCCGCGCATGTTCCACTGTAAAATAAACGTCATTAAGTAAAGTACGAGTAAAGTGTGTAGATATTTCCCTAGATTAAAACCCAGGCCGTTCATCAAGTTTCCCAGCTCCTCCCGTCGAACATCTCCGGCTCTTTCCAGGCAACGCGGGAGTTCCAATTTCGCGGCTCCCGTGGAGGGTTATGGCGATCCCTTGGGGGCGAGCGTCTAGCAAATACTGGCCTCTCTACCATGTACGCATCGCCTGTATATCCCGGCCTCCCGTCGTCTTGAGGGATGGGCCTTCGTAGACGCTGCCTAAGGTCTCCCGAGTTCCTTAGGTCAGCTTGAACGGGCCCTAGATTTTCCATTGATTGAGCACGTTGGGTTTGATTGAGTTTTGTTTGTTGTTGTGATGCGTTTATAGTGACCCGAGGGATCGATAGTTCGAGCCCATCATCATGAGTGGGGTTTAAGGGCGCGTCGACGGCGACGGTCATTTCGAGTTCGAGCCCTTTGCTAGAGCGGAAGGGGTGCCCCAGTTGCTGTTTTTCGGTTGTTTTTGTTGTGTTCTGGCTAGTTTTTACATTTGTTGGAGACGTGAGCTTACGTTTTTTGTTTTGTGTTGATGTGTTAGCAGTAACTTGGATGTTCTGTTCTTTGTGTACCCTTTGAGGTGTTAGTGCATCACTGGTCGGAGGAGGCATCAGGGCAGAAGCCTTTGTTTCCTCCGAGCATCTGACCTTGGTACGCGTCTCAGCACCCTCGATCGGGCGCGGGGGTGAAGCCGGTGCTTCAACAGCTCGGTTCGCTGAGCGTGCTGGGGGCAATGTCTGGCCAAGCTCTGGGGGAGGTTCTGGACTTTTGGGGGCGTGGACTGTGTGGGCGTTTGTTCTCGTGCACGCTTCCCGGATGCCTCCGGGTATGTTCGCCTGGCCGAGGTTTCCGTTTTAGTAAAGTCGTAGCCTGTTGTGCTAGCCTGAGGAGCCGGCTCAAGGTCAAGCATCTAGGTTCCGCCGGGTCCGTACCAACCGCAGCGTCCTGACGTTCCGGCGGCGAGGTTTGCACTGCCTGGTCAATTTTCTCTGCACAGCCTACCGATTTGCAGCGAGGTTCATCCTGTTTCCGGGGAAGAAGCTCAACAGCCATCGCAAGGAACTGACGGAGCGAGAGATCCATAAGCTGACACATGTTAGAGTCCAAGCTTAGTGCTGGTCGGGTCTCAACAGGGTTTCCAGCTGGTGGAGCACTGTGCTGAATCCCCATCAACACGTCCCTGTAAGGAGAGCTGCTGGGGGAAGGGTTTATCCTGGGAGCTGTGGGGGTAGCCACTGGTGCTGCTTTTGGAGGGAAAGCGGCTTTCCTGTTTTGTGCCTCCTTGGCTTCGGTCAGTTTTGGACAATACCTGCTCCACGCCTCATGGTCACCTCCACATCCCGCGCACCTAGGTTTGTCCGCCTTACAGGTTGTAGAGTTGTTGCCAGTCTCCGAGCATTTGCCACATCGCTCCCTCCCCCTGCAGCTGTCGGCGATGTGGCCAAACGCCTGGCATCGGAAACATCGAGTAGGGTTAGGAATGAAGGGGCGAACTCTGATAGACATCCAGCCAACGCAAACCTTCTTTGGCAGGAATGTTCCAGCAAAAACAAGCATGAACGTGCCATTGTCGCCCACATCGCCTTCGACTTTCCTAAGTAGTTTTTTAACTTCTGTGACGCCCTGGTCTTTAAAGGCCTGAGAGAATCTCCTCCTCGGAGACATCGTGCAGATCTCTGCAGCTTACAACGCCTCTGCAGCTGTTCTTAGTAGCATGGGGGACACCTTGATAGGGACAGACAATGACCTAATTTGTCGTTATCTTACCCTCTGCTTCAGTCAATGAAATTACTGTCCTAAACCTCTCGGAATAAAAAAGTTCAACCGGTAAGTTCATTACAAATGTATTTTCCCGCGATTATCTAATAACTAACACCAGCAAGTGAATGAGCGTTCCTCAAAGCAGCTAGATCATGGCCTAAAACTGTGTGTAGTTGTTTGCAAGAACATTATAACTAACATACGATATCTACCCAAAACAAATGCCTAAGCGCTCTCCCGCCGGTTACCCACGTGTTCGTGAATCACGGTAACATTTCTCATAGCAGTGATTTTAATGATTTAAGCGATCATATTTCAGTTGCTTTCCCTTAGCAGACGAGGGCTATGTTTGAAACTTCCCTTCCCTTGCCCTCACGGGAAGGAGACATTTTTCCGAATCTCCAAATCTGAAACGTCTGCCACTGTACCTCGCCGTTCCTATAATGGTGGGCTGCAACGTCAAATATCAATTCCAAAACAATGGGACAAAATTACAGCCCTAAAGGTTAGGTTCAAGAATGGGCATGCTGCGTTTTCACGTCCTTTCTGAGACGCCGGAGGTTGAGGTGATTACTGTGTTGATGCCATGAGTACGGCTTGGGTGAAACTTTCATCGCCAAGGCGACTGCGGTTGAGTTGGCGGCCGTTTGATTGGCCAGGTTTCCACTTTTGCGGTCCCCCAGCGTAACGCCGGTCCATCTGTCCGGTACCACACCTCTCGGTGTAGCCCAAGACGAAGGCGGCCGCCATCGGTCCAGGCTTCGTTTGCCCTTGGCTGGAAATCGGAGGAATAAACAATTTGCATGTTTACGATCTGCGTTGTGATAAAGATAAGCAATAAATATTTTCCGGTAGCAAATACATATTCTAAGATCGTATGTTGTTTTTGAGGTCTGACAAATGTAGCGAGGTGTGCGCCGGTGATAACTTAGAGTTATATTTTCCTGGGGCGTCAAGTTTGCTACACCTTTTTCAGTTGGTCTAGAAATAAATGTGGTTTGTCCTTTTCTTTTATGGCTTGAATATCGCCGGCTTTTTAACGCCTTTTCTCTTGGTAAACGGCACGCACCTAAAGATATATTTAGGTCCCTTATATATGAAAAAGGGGTACAAAGACAATGAGGGTAAAAACACGGATGCTTCTTTTGTTAGTTAGTTAGTTATTTGGGCTTAGGGGCGCACCAACCTGGTAAGGCCATATAGCGCCCAGAACAGTACAATCGCTAAAAGTGCTCCATCTGGAACAAGAAGAACACGTGATTTAGAGATTTATTACCAGTTTCGATGTCAATACCTCGCTGTGCGGGTGAATGGCAAAGCAAACAGAAGGGTGCACACACACTACTGACCTCAGCCCTTCCTATCCTGAAAACAAAACCTAGACCCTACAAGATCCACCAGGCAACGCCGCGCAGAGAGCGCCCGGCACGAGGCGTCGGGGCGTCAGTTCCGACGCCCACTCCGTACCCCCGGACCCAGGGGGCCCGGGAGTACGGGGAAGTCCCAGAGTCCGCCCGGGCGCCCAGCAAACAGCTGGGCACCTAGGCGGACTCCCCCTGCGCTGCCCCCCCCCACGGAAGACAGGCGCAAGTCACATTTTCATGTGACCCACGTCCGCCCCCGCCGGACGGCAGTGTAGTCTCAGCACGGGGCGTGAGACTTCACAGGGGGAGTCAGGCGCTCCGCGCCAGGCAGCCCTCCGCGCGGCGTCACCCGGAGGACTCACGGTATGTGTACTAAGGCATTAGGCTGAAGTATGTCAAACAGTGTTCAGCTTAGGTCCTCACGGACCATGTTGCGCTTAACCAGGGTCATAGATGATTCTAAAATTGATGGCCTTCAGGAAAGTAAGCACTTGTTCTATCAAACGGGAGTCGCGGCCAACCATCTCTGACATAGTAAAAGGCTCTTGTCTCTCCCCAAAGTGTGTGTTTCTCTCTCCGTTATACCCAGGGCAGGACGTCAGCACGTGCCTCACCGACAAGGGTACACTGCAACGCTGGCAGGGCGGCCTCGCTTCCCCACAAAGGAGGTAACGATGGGTGGCCAATGTATTGCCGGTACGCAATCTGCAGAGGGCCACCTCCTCCCTCCGCACACCGCCACTCACCGAGCTCAGGCTCCACCTCGAACAGCTTGTTGCTCGCAAGCACCTCCCACGACTGCTGCCAGGCTCCGCGGAGGTGATGCAACAGATGGGGGAACAAGTCCCTGGCCGGGATTGGGAGTCGACGCGAACATGTTCTTTCAGCTGCTCTTTTTGCCGCAGCATCCACTGCCTCATTGCCTCCTATTCCCACATGACTGGGTATCCAGCACTCCTGAACCTTCTTTTGATTTTGCCCTAATCGTGAAATATGTAGGCGTACGTTACGCACAAGACAGTCACTCGGGTTGCATATTTTTAGTGCCTGTACACTGCTGAGAGAGTCGGTAAAAATTACGAACAGATTCTCGTCACATGTTTCAATAAAACACAGGGCTTTGGAAATGGCGATTAATTCAGAAGAGAACACAGATGCACGAGATGGAAGCGAAAAGGATCTGGTCGTAGTGCCCACAACGAATGAACATCCTACCCCGGCACTCGTCTTCGACCCATCTGTGAATATCTTTACATATTCATTGTAATGTAAAATGAGCTCCATGGCCAGAGCATTCATTTCTACAGGGGGGACATTAGACTTTACGTAGTCAGCGAGAGATGAGTCCGTCTCAGTTTCTGCTACCTGCCAAGGAGGGATTTCAGACGGTTCGTCTAGGGCGATCATTCGCCGTTGGACTCCACTCTTAAATGCTAAATTTCGCGCACGAACGCAGAAAGGCAATCCCCTGCGAAGGTCGGAAAAAAGCTGCACAACTCGGCCCGAGAAGACCATCTTATGTGTTGGGTGACTCGGATGTTGTGCAAGTTTGTATGCATATCTCTGGCCAAGGAGGCGGCGCCGCATCGCCAAAGGAGGTTCATTCGCCTCAACAAGTAGGCTACTTGTCGGTGTGGTGCGGAATGCACCTGTAGCGATACGAATAGCGCTGTGGTGGATGGTGTCTAAGCAGCGCTTCGCAGAGTCAGATGCCGAATCGTACACGAAACAGGCATAGTCCATTTTCGAACGGATGAGTGAGCGATATAGAACGAGCAGAGTTTTCCTATCCGCCCCATATGATGTCCTGGATACGCATTTGAGAGTATTCAAGCATCTGAAGCACCTGTCTTTAAGTTGTTTAAGGTGTGAAACATAAGTCAGGCGCCTGTCGAGAGAAATTCCGAGGAATCTAGCCGACGTTTTAAACGGGATCTGACTGTCCCCTAGAATCACTCTTGGATCAGGGCAGGGTCGAAGTTTTCGGCAGAAGTGTACACCGACCGTTTTCGTCGTCGAGAAGTATAACCCGTTCTGTCCACTCCAGGACTTCAACTGATTAACGGCTAGCTGAAGCTGCCGCGAGAGGGATGGAGATGTAGACGACGTGGTCTATATAGCAAGGTCATCTACGAAGAGCGAGCTTTTTATAGACTGCGGTAGATAGTCTGTAATGTCATTAATAGCGAGCGCAAACAGTCCTACACTCATAACACTTCCCTGGGGAATACCGTCCTCCTGGTAAAATACCTTCGAGTAGGCCCCTCCAACACGCACTCGGAAAGTCCTGTCAATTAAGAAGTTCTTAATAAAAAACCCAAGTGGCCGCGAATTCCACACTGGAATACTTTCATGAGAATTCCATGGCGCCAAGCAGTGTAATAGGCGGCTACAACGTCAAAGAAAACCGCCCCTACATGCCGTCTTTCTTTGAATGCGCTTCAAACGGCAGTGTCAAGGGACACGAGGTGGTCAACAGTACTCCGACCCTTACGAAAACCACATTGGTTGTTGTTAAGAATACCTCGGGATTCCAAGAACCAAGTGAAACGAACATTTACCATTTTTTCAAAGAGCTTACACAAACATGAGGTCAGTGAAATAGGTCGGAAATGAAGTGGGTCAGAACCGGTTTTGCCTGGTTTCAAAACCGGAATAATTACTGCCTCTCGCCATGCACGAGGAAACTGCCCAGACTGCCATAGTTAATTGAAAGTATTTAATAATGCATCCAGTGTACGCTCAGGGAACACCTTGAACATACTATTATGAAAGAGATCCGGGCCCTCCGCTACGCTACGGAGTCCACTGATTGCTGAGGCGAGCTCTGTTAGTGAGAATGGTGCATTGTAAGAGAGATTACTAGTTGTGGAAAAATCAATGTTCTTCTGTTCGGACCTGATTTTGTGCTGCATAAAATTTCTATCGTCCCTTCTAGATCGGCATCGTAAGCAAACGCCTCTCCCAGGGCGTTTGCTACCTCTACTGGGTCCATGATTGTTCGGTTGTTCACACACAACACTGGAAGCGGAGCAGACTGAGAGATGCCCCCAATGCGTCGCATCTGGGAAAAAATGACTGCGGATGGGGTGGAACGATTTAGCTTTCCTAAGAAATCAACCCAAGATTTTCTCTTAGCTCGCCGTATGGTACGTTTGCAAACTGCACGAGATCGTTTGAAGGCGATGAGGTTTGTTTCAGTACTATTGTGTTTAAATCGTCTGTATGCTCTGCGGCGTGCTCTGATGGCGTCCCGACACTCGTGAGACCACCATGGGACCGGAGGGCGGCGAGGTTTTCCTGAAGTTCTCGGGATGTATCGAAATGCAGCCTCTCTGACATATGCAGATAACTGTTCAATTGACAGTGGTGGGTCCCTTGGCAGGTCGGCAAAAAGATCGGCTAGAAGGCCCTGGAACTTTGATATGTCGGCTCTAGTAAAGTTCCATCGTTGTGGCCTATTACCTAGAGAAGCAGAGACTCCGCAGGTTAAGAAGATGGGGTAGTGGTCACTACCCAATGGGTCCCTATGCGTTGACCACTTGAAGACGGGTGCCAATTCCGGGCTACACAAACTGAGGTCAATGGCTGATTCGCGGCCAGAAGGCAGGGTTAAGTGCGTGGCACTCCCGGTGTTTAAAAGGCATAAGCTTTCGTCGGCTATAAAAGCTTCGAGGTAGCGACCCCGAGTGTTAGTACTTCTGCATCCCCATGTAGTACTATGTGCGTTAAAATCTCCCAATAGGAGAAAAGGCCGGGGTAACTCTGCCACCAGCAGAGAGAGCTCCACACGGGGCATGGCAACTTCTGGAGGCAAATATAAGGAGCATATCGTGAGCGTTCATCATCATCATCTTTGGGGTTTTCGGGCGCACCGACAGCCAAGGTCACATGGCGCCCATAACATCACGAACAAACACTCCGGGAGGCTCAAGCAGGGAAAAACACACACAACAACGTAGTCCTCCTAAAACATGTTAAACATGTGATCCATCCACCAACGTCTGGCTAATCAATAGATAAAAGGGAGAAAAAACTCCTCTTGGTCACTAGACAACTAGATCAATGAGGTTACTTCATAAAAACTGTACAGACACCCAGCTACGTAGGAGAGTATATCACCTTAAAATTTACTGCTCTCAGATACATTTCTATATCTGAACAATTAACAGAGGGGATTCCCCCAGAAACGACTCTAGCGACGGCGAGCCGGGCAAATAGCGCCTCCTCTCCAGCTCAAAGTCACGGCACTCCACCAGTACGTGCTTCACCGTCAGCCTATCGCCGCATCGCGGACATTCTGGCGGGCGGTCGCCAGTCAAGAGATAAGAGTGCGTGGAGTACGTGTGCCCTATTCTTAGTCTGGAGGTAACAACCTCGTCCCTTCTGTTGCCTGCATTGGCAGATGACCACGGTCCTATCCGGGGCTTCAGCTCCCTCAGCTTGCCACCCTTGGGGTCCGCGTCCCATCGTTGCTGCCAGATTCCGGAGAGGTAGCTCCTAACACACGGGAACATATCAAAGTACGGAACACGGATTCCACGGGAAGGCTCGCTGCTCGCTGCTTCTTTATCTGCACCATCGGCCAGTTCGTTTCCCTTGATGCCACTGTGACTAGGTACCCACGCAAGAGTCACGGACTTCCCTCGACTCACAGCCTGGTGTATCTTGTGTCTGATGAGAGGTAAAAGATATGAGTTTGATGAGTTGTACGTAAGTGATTGGAGTGATTGTATTGACGAAAGAGAATCACTGAAAATTACAAATCGGTTGGTTCTCGACCGCAAAACCTGATCCAAGCACCGAAAGATGGCGTATAATTCCGCTGTGAACACTGAGGCAGCCCGTGGGAGTGAATATCGTCGCTGAATATTGCTACCTACAAACGCGCATCCCGCACCAATAACACACTTCGATCCATCCGTATAGAAGGCTGCATGATTTGGAAACCTGGACGAGCAGTATTCCAGAAAGGTTTGACGCACGGCTTCCGGCATCAGGCCCTTAGTCAGCTCTAGTAGCCGTGTATCAACCTCGACCTTGGACGTCCGCCACGGCTCGGCAGCTGCCAGCTGCGCGGTTTCGACGCTTTCAGGATTGATGTCAGCCTCGCTCAGCCATGCACGGATTCTAATTCCAGGGTGTCGAGCAGATGTGCGAGAACCATTGTCGATTCGCCTCAGTCTACTGTTGTCAAAAAAGTGTCATACGTAGGATGGTCGGAGTCCTGTTTAAGCTTCAACGCATATCGCATGGCAACATATCTCCGTCGCAAAGCAAGTGGCATCTCGTGTATATCCACGTGCAGGCTTGAAACAGGTGAGGTACGAAAAGCACCGGTTATAATTCGAAGGGCCTGGTTTTGGACAGTGTCCAACATTCTTTTGGATGTTTCTGTCGCAGATTCATATACCACACTTCCATATTCTAGTTTTGATCTTATTAAGGATCTGTACAATGTTAAGAGTGTTTTTCTATCCGAGCCGTATGTCATGCGGGTTAAGACCTTAAGAATATTAAGGCAACTAAAACAGCTCTCTCTAAGCTTTCTGAAGTGAGCGGCGTATGTTAGTCTGCGGTCAAGTATTAATCCTAGGAAGCGTGCCTGTCCACTACTTCTATCTCATGGCCCGCGATGTTCAGAATAGGATGTTCACATACCCTCCGTCGGGTGCAAAAATGCATGCATTTGGTTTTAGAGGTTGAAAAGCGTAGACCATTTATTTCACTCCACCGCTGCAGTCTGTCGAGGCAAACCTGCAGTTGCCTTTGGGCTGTGGTGGTCGAAGACGTTGTTACCCATATGGTAAAGTCATCTACGAACATGGCACGGGAGACATTGGGCGGTAAGGTATCGCCTATGTCATTAATCATGACGGCGAACAGGGCCACAGATAAAACGCTACCCTGTGCCGTGCCGTTCTCCTGTGTGTGCTCCTCGGACAAAGAATTTCCAATTCGAAATCTGAAACGCCTGTCCCTCAGGAAATTAAACAGAAACCAACCAAGGCGACCTCGCACTCCCATGTCAAAAAGCTTCTTTAGGATGCCATGCCTCCAAGTCAAGTCATAAGCGCGCTCTACGTAAAAAAACACTGCGATTGTGTGCTGTTTGTTTATAAAACCTTCCCTAACGGCTGCGTCGAGTGCGATAAGGTGGTCGAGTGTGCTTCTGCCTCGGCGAAAACCACATTGTGCGTTAGATAAAAGACCATTGCTTTCAAGAAACCACATCAGGCGTGTATTAATCATCCTCTCAAACAGTTTGCAGACACTAGAGGTCAGCGAGATAGGCCGAAAGTCCTCAGGCGAGTCTCCCGGTTTCCCCGGCTTCTGGATAGGGACAACAATCGATTTCCGCCACTGCTCCGGAAAGTCGTTGTTTTCCCACATGCCATTGAAAATGTCAAGGAGTGATGAGATAGATTGTGCAGGAAGATGTAAGAGCATTTGATTGGTAATTTGATCACTGCCAGGCGCCACACTCTTGAGGTTTTTTAGTGCCTCTTCCATCTCTTCAATGGAGAAAATGACATTGTAGGAGGCTGAGTTGTCGTTCCCGAAATTTATTGGAAAGCGCTTTTGGATTTGTCGGTGTCTTAGAAAATGTTGGCTTTGAGAGGAGTTGCTACAGCGGTCTCGGAAGGCCTTTGCCATGAGGTCAGCTACGTTTTTTGGGTCCGTGATTTTTGCTCCGTTCGAACTGAGGACAGGTGTGGGTGTAGATCGCCGCTTGCCCTGGATACTCTGGACGCGGCTCCAGACCTGTGCAGATGGTGTGAAACGGTTTACGGTGCTGACATAATTAACCCACCATCTTCTTTTCGAGTTAAGTACAGTGCGTCGAGCCAAAGCTCTCGCACGCCTGTATCTGACGAGATTTCTATTTGTAGTGTGTTTGTTGAAAATCCGGAAAAACCGCTTCCGTTTTAAGATTGCAGCTTTACATTCCATGGACCACCAGGGCACTGGGGTGTGCTTTGGCCGCCCACGAGTGGTAGGAATAGAACATTTTGCGGCTGTTAAAATCATTCTGTTGAATTCTTCAATGGCTTCAGTAGCCGAGGCCTCCGGGGAGGAGTCACCGTACCGCATGCAGCCTCAAAGCCCACCCAGTTTGCTCGCTTGTGGTTCCATCTTGGAATCGTGGATGCCGGTGCACCTCGCAGGGTCAGGTTGGTGAGAATAGGAAAATGGTCGCTACCGTAGGGCTCGTCAAGAACACTCCAATGAAGCTGGGTGAAGAGAGAGGGAGAACAGATAGAAAGGTCAATGGAGGAGAGGGCGCCAGAGGGTAAAGTTACATGAGTGGCTCTGCCTGAATTTAAAAGACAGAGTTTAGATGGAGGAAGCGCTCGAGGGTACGGCCCCGGGGACAGGTGCGGTCGGTAGCTCCTCCCCAAGCAGCATTATGAGCGTTGAAGTCGCCCAATAGCACAACAGGGGTGGGAAGCTGATCATAAATATTGTTGAGAGATGATATATCAATAATGCCACCTGGTGGTAGGTATATGGAACAAACTGTTAGTTTTGTTCGGCCGAGATCAACCCGGGCGGCAACTGCTGGTAATGAGGTGTTTAATGGAATACTATAGCAGGGGGCGGAGTGGTGTACCGCCACCAGTACTCCTCCGTATGCAATTGTTGTACTGAAAACTTCTTTTCTAAAGGTGTTATAGTTCTTGATATTTATACTTGGGTTAGGAGAAAGTTTTGTTTCTTGTAGGCATATTATTACTGGTTTATATTCCGCCAGCATATATTGGAAATCTGACAAATTTGCACGGAGGCCTCGGAAATTCCATTGCATTATTGCGTTTGCGTTCATTGTGTATTATTTATGGAAGCGGTCTTTTCGGGTTAGTGGGAAGGCTTAAAGACCCTACCTCCAGTGGGTGATAGTCACCCCTTGGCCCCTTTTGACCGTTCCAGGGGTGGGCCCAGCGTGTTTTGGGCGTGAGTGGCTTCCTCCTCTGGAGGTCTCCAGGGAGGGTCCACGCGCTCTGGATGTCTGGGGCTGATCCGGAGGGGTACCAGTAGCCGGGCGCTTAGTGGGCGATCGCCCCCGCTACCGACTCGAAGTTTCTACGCACAGCCGCCACTGATGGTGTCGGGTTTGGCGGCTGCGAGGCTGGTGTGGTCGGGGAGGCTGCAAGAGCATCACCCGTAGGAGGTACGATAGGGGACGGTGGGCGGCGCCTCCCGTGGGAGAGTGATGATGATGATTGGGGTTTTAGGGTACGTCAGCTTCTAAGGCTATATGTGCCCATCGTTATCTAATTAAATCATTTCCAGTGCGCTGCTGGGTGTGTTAGGACTAAGGGTGTGTAATAATAATAATAATAACTAAAGAAGTGTAATGAAGTAGTAGAGCATGTCTACATGTAAGGCTGGATTAACGTGGGTTGTAGATGATCTAGAACTTGATGTATTTTAAAAACTGTAGGATGCTACGGATGTCTACAGCTGCACTGTCACCGAGTAAGTCATTCAACGGTGTTGGTGGGAAGAACCTGGTGCGGATTCTACGAATCTGTTCGCATCCAGCGGCAGCATCGAGCACATGTTCCATGGTCAGCCGGTTTCCACAGTGAGAGCAGAGGTTTGGGTCAGAGCCACACAGATAATGAGCATGCGTTGCCTATGTGTGGCCTATTCGCAGCCTAGTTAATGATACTTCCTCTTGTCTGTTCCTCCGATTGCTGGACTCCCACTTCCCTATTCTACACCGCAGACGTTTAAGTGTGCAGCTTGGTTCTGCATCCCACCTGGCCTGCCATTCTACCTTCAGGAGCTCGTTAAATTCAGCTTTCAGGTCACTGGCAGGAACTTTAAACCGATGCATTGGAGGCAGCATGCACGCTAATTTAGCAGCTTGGTCTGCCCTCTCATTTCCTGGGACCTCGACATGGCTTGGAACCCAGAGGAATCTGATTGTCATATCTCGCGTAAAAGCAGCTGTCAGTAGCCTTCTGATAGCTGGAACGAGCCAGGATGATGCTGGGTGGTGTGATTGAAGTGCGTT